>BPLS01000173.1:101279-163684 GCA_019656275.1 Rhododendron kiyosumense | reverse complement strand
TCTCTCTCTCTCTCTCTCTCTCTCTCTCTCTCTCTCTCTCTCTCTCTCTCCTTCTTCTTCTTCTTCCTCCCACCTCTGCTACGTGCTCCTGAAAAACCTGCTGTACAGCTAGCTCCACCCAACCCACTACCTCCGGGCTCCGGCCATCTCCCTCCTCTCCTCTCTCTCTCCAAACATCTCTATAAATACCACCCCTCCTCCCACAATCCGAAACCACACACAACACTCACACGCACACCTCTCTCACCCTCTGTGCATCCAGAAACCAGTAGAGAAGTAGGAAAGAGAAACCAAGCTCCATAACCATGGAGGGGTAGTGAGAGAAAGTAAAGAAAGAAAAGTGGGTTCTCGGTTTCTCACATCACCCATCGTCAATTCGAGTTACAGACCACCAAAACCATCCACGAGCATCTCAGAATCAGCCACCAATCACTCCAAATCCAAGCCAAACCCCCGTTCCGGTCATCTCCCCACGGAACCGAAAACTTTGAAAAACCCGTTCTAAACTTGTTTCGACTGAAACCGAGGTAGATAACTCTTTTACCACTCTCCTTAAGTATAATAGAGTAGTTTTGACTCGTTAATAAGGCTTTAAATGAGCCCGAACGGAAAGAAAAAATAGCTTACATGCGTTTTCCGCATTTTAGCCATTTTGATATAATATTTGGACCCGATACTCTAAGCGATATTATTTACGAAGACGATGGCATTTATTGTATTTATTTTATAATTCTGCTGATATTATTATTCTGACACACAACTGACTTGATATTATTTTAATGATTGTGTAATATCATTTTTGGCTTACTGGCTTATTTTTTTCTGTATTCAAAAAATTTAGATTTCAATCATAATTTTTACTTTTTAAATTCTCATGTAAAAAAGAATCAATAATATGCAAAAAGTTAACAAAAAACTAACAAGTGTGAAAAAAATTTGAATAAATACAAAAAAATAAAGTCATTTGGCTTATCTAGCCGAACAACAGACGTGGACCTTTTCTTTTTTTTTTTGAACGACAAAAATAACATTTTATTAGGGGAGAGGGAGAGTTTCCAGTCAAAAGTTGGAAACAAAGCAAAGAGACAGAGCTCAATGCAACACCTAAGAGCCCAGATATACAATAAGCACAAAACCAAAAAAGGCTTAAAAGTCCAAATATAATAATAAAAGCTCAACCCAAAAGAAACCAAAAACCTAATCCTCGAAGCCGCCACTGTTCGCCTCAGACTGAGCCACCACCATCGCCGAAAAACACCACTGACAACCACCACGCCTCCACAGGCCACACACGGTAGAGAAGCCCGAAACTAGAGTAAACACAATCTGTTACGGAAGCTGCACCAAGCCGTTAGGCGAGTACCGGGCTATCCAACGATGGCCACAGCGAGAGCCAACGCCGACCGCTCAATCGAACCCATACGGACCCTAGCTTGTTAGTTGATTTATTACTCCCTAGAGAAAAGATCATCTACTATATAGTGCTCTCTCTTTTTTTTTTTTTTTGGGTTGGGTTTGATGGTCAATGTGTCCAGGCCAGTTTATTCAAAATTTAATCATTTTCCTCCTTTATTCAATCAAAAATAGATCATCTATGCCGAAACTAGAAAATTCACGAAGATTTTTTTTTTTGGTGACCTGAGCCTAAAGCTCCGTTCCGGAAACCTTCTTAAAAAATAAGTACTTATTTTGCCACTTCTCATCCAAAAATAAGAAGGGTCATTCCACAAAATTAAAACAAAAAGTTCCTTTCACATTTTCAAACTAAAAAATAATGTAAATGAAAAAAAAATTCAAATTTTTTTTGCATCGTATTAAAGATCTCAATGAGATTTATCAAATAAGATTTATAGTGGAAGGAAAATTATTTGCGTAAACACATGATTTTTGAACTTGAAGTTGCCTTATACAAAAAATAAGACTGTTGCTATGATAATGGGTGCCGGCTGAGGTAAATCGTACCGGCGGCCGCCCCGGGCCGTCTTCGGCCATTGGACGGCCGACCCGAGCCGTCCAAAAATTCGAAAAAAAGAAACCGAGGGGGCTCGCGTGGGAATCAACGGCATTCGAGATGTATAGGGTACTTGATCCGAGCACTTCTTTTCCGTGTATATATGATCAAGCACCCTACACGAAAAATTGGTGCTCAGATCAAGCACCCCACACACCTCGGATGCCGTTGATTCTCGTAGAGGCCCTCTCGTTTTTTTTTTTAGAATTTTTGGACTGCTCGGATCAGCCGTCCGGTGGCTGGAGACCGCCCAACGCGGCCACCGGTACGATTTTTCTCCCCAGCCGGTTGGTACCTATACAAATTCTTTCAAAATAAGCACCAACTTTTTTATTTTCCGGAATAAACCTTCTTATTATACAAAAAATAAGTTCTTATTTGGTTTCCGGAACGAAGCCTAAAAAGTTGTCAGAGTTTCAAGTTACGGATATCTGGGTTGCAGCTCATCCTGTGTGCTACTCTGTGTGGTTTAGAATTCCTGGTTTTCAGGTTTTGTGGTGGGAGAAAATGCACGTCAACTTACCTTTGGAGCCTCAGAATTTAGAACAGAAAGAAAGAGATGTGTGTGCTTACTTTGCATGTGTATAAATTCCGCTGGCTCCGCTTTACTTTTGAGCACCTTTACTTGAAACTTTTCACGTGCTTATTGATTATTGGTTTTTTTTGAAGGATTTTACAGAATAAAGGGGAGAAATGGAGATGGTTCCATTAGGAGTGAGAAAGGGTCGTTGGACTGAGGAAGAAGACTTTCTTCTTAAGAAGTACGTTGAGAAACATGGAGAGGGGAAGTGGCACCAAGTCCCCCACAAAGCAGGTACATTTTGGTTTCTTCTATTTATAGTCGTTGTTGGTAAACTTTTTTTTTTTGTTTTCCGATTTAGTCTCGGAAAAAGGAATAAGAAGGGTATAAAAAAGATGGATGAGTTTTGGAAAAAGTTACAGAAAGATAAATGAGTTTTGAAAAAGATGTTAATTTTGCATTATTTCTAATTAATTTTTTTTTGAAATTCTATGTGATGATTTTATTGTATTATACTTTTATTGATCATCAAGACGAATGCTTATTAAAAAAAACTGAATGCAAATCCAACGAAAGTTAAAAATAACTCAAAAAAATTAATTAATTTAAGGTAAAGACAGAGTTCATATGTGATTAGTAATTCTACGAGAAAAAAATGTGCAAAAGCATTCTTTTCTTTTTTTGTATTACAGGATTAAACAGATGCAGGAAAAGTTGTAGGCTGAGATGGTTGAATTACTTGAGGCCAAATATTAAGAGAAGGAATTTTACTGTGGATGAAGTTGATCTCATTATTAGACTTCATAAACTGCTTGGCAATAGGTATGCGCTCTCTCTCTCCAATATTCCCACTCCTGCTCATTGACGGCCTTGCTTTTAAATTTGTTCTAATGATTATTCTTGTTAAAGGAAAATGCTAATGAACACTGAACAGACATAAGAGTACTGATTCTTCAATTTGCCACGTATATTACCAAAGTTAAAATTTTGATATACAATTTTGTTTGTTATCTCTTTTGAAGATGCTCTTAGTTACACATTTCCCTAATTATGTTGCAATTTTGGGAAAGACATTTTTCCATTTCGAAAAGCAATGAAAAGAGCTATTAAAAAAACGAAAATAGCAAAAACAAAAAGTTTATATTGGTTCAATTTTTCATATATTAGGTTGGTTATGGATAAATAAGTCACTTTGACTTATTTGTCATTAAACAAAAAAAAATTCGCATTTGTTAATTTTGTGTCAAACTATTTTGGATTTTCAATTCCTTATGTCAAGACGAATTAAAAATATATAAAAGTTTGACGTAAAAATAGCTAAAGACGAATTTTTTTAAATAAAGACAAACTAGTGTGCAACTGCGATAACTGTTTTTATCCCGATATGTGTGACTTATTGGTTTGACTTATTTGTCCAAAACTAGCCTAAATCATTGGACGCTGGGGGGCTGCTATCCCCTTTGGAACTGCAGCGTGCTGCTATCACAATTTTGGGACCCACTCCGGTCTCGTTCCAATGATCGGAATCGTTCACTTTGTAGAGCTCGTCGAGTAGAACGACTATGCAAAAAATTAGCTTAATTGAATACTCCCTCCGTCTCGGTTTGTTTGTCCCCTTTTTGACTTTTTGAGAGCGTTTGACCTCTCAAAGAATTGGCTATAATTTTCAATTCGTAATGTTTTTAATATGCAATATGGATCTTGTTTGATAGATCTCAATTAGTTTTATTATACAAAATCTTCAAAATAAAAAAAAATATTATAAAATGTAAGATATAAGTATATTTTTGAAAGACACGATTTTCGACAATAAGACAAACAAACTAGGACGGAGGGAGTATCACTAAGTATTTGATTGGAGCCTATATAACTCTCGGTCCATGGGTTACAGTGGGTTTGATCCAGTGTTTCGGATCTATTCTTTTCAAGACAAAAAGGTTCCGATCAGGCACTTAATGATATCCGATTAAGTTGATTTTTTGCATAGTTATTCTACTCGATAAGCTCTACAAAGTAAATGATTCCGATCATTGGAGCGAGACTGGAGTGAGCCCAGAAATCAAAGACAGCCGCACGCTACTGTCCCCTTGGGGACAGCAGCCCCTAGCTCCCTAAATCATTTGTGAGATTAAGTTTTATACTAATATATGTGAGGATTTTATGAGAGAAATGTCAAATTTTAAAGGCAAATGCTAAGGGGCGTCTCATGGCACTTGTTATGTGGGCCCCCTTTAGGCAACTTTAGGCTCCATTTCGGTTTCTTAGAAAATGAATTTTAAGAAAAAGAAGGTAATTTCAAAATCAAAAATCATATATTTACACAATTAATTTTTCTATCAATATAGATCTTATTTGATAGATTTCATTAAGATCTTTTAAACGGTTCAAAAATTATTGAAAAATTATTTTCATTTTTATTATATTTGAGTTTGAAATTACCTTCTTTTTAAAAAGAAATGTTTAAAAAGAAAGCGGAATAGTACCTTAGAATCTTCCCAATGCAAAAGACTGACCGATCACATCACACAAAGCACTTTAATACTCCCTCCGTCCAAATTTAACAGTCTTTTTTGGAGTTTGTGTCATTTTTCATTCGATTATATCTTTTAATTTATAATATTTTATGTGATTTCGAAAATATTGTATTATAGAAGTAATTGAGATCTATCAAACAAGATTCATATTCAATATGAAATTCATTACGAATTCAAAGACATAACCCATTTTTTAGCCGGTTAGAATAGAACTAGGAACAATTAAATCTGGACAGAGGGAGTAGTATTTTATCGAATATGACCTTAGAATTAACAAAATTACCATTTAACAATTGGCGGGTGTTCTTTCCCCATTTCGGTGCCTTTGCAAGTCTATTTTCTTTCAGAAATGATACCCACACAGATAAATAGTGCACTGATCGCGACGAAGGGCCACTACGGATTTCAGAAAAGTAAAAAATCATCTCAATTCGATACCTAAAGGTGCTCAATTCAATCATCTAACTTTTCATTATTCTGAAATCTGAATGAAAAATTAAATGATTTAATCGAACACTTATATGGGTGAGTTCTCCTAAACTCAAAAAAATTAAGTTGTTTCGTCCCTATTTAAATTTTTTTTTTGCATTTATAAGTTTTGCACCCATCTTTTGTAGATTATTGATTCGTTTCGAAAAGAGAAATTGAAAAAGTAAAAAAAAAAATATACTTTACCCAACTATTTTGAAAAATAACCACTTTTTAGCGAAATAAGTTAAATAAGTTGACGTATTTTATGATTCCTCTCGTCAAAACAAATCAATAATCCACAAAAATTTTGTGAAAATTAACATATAAGAAAAAAAAATCAAATAAGGACAAAACAACTTATTTTAAGATAAGTTTAGGAGAATTCACCCTAAGTATCGGATTCCTTTTTCTGGGACCAAAAAAAATATCGGATTGAGCTAATTTTTTGTTGGGACCTTGATTTTTTTGCTATTCAGATTCATTTTGTCGAGATGAATTAATAATTTACAAAACATAAACTCGAAACTAACAAATGAAACAAAATAAATAAGACAAAAATTAATTCTAGAGAATTATTTAGCCAAAATAAGCCGTTATCGGCTATTTATCAAATGAAGGCTATGATTAGAATTTAAAAAGAAAAAAGAAAAAGAGAGCAAAACAAAGTTGCCGTATTGAATCCGAAGTGGCGGTGAGATTCGGAGTAAAAGAAAATGGGAAAATGATGGCCCATGACGTGTTTTGATAATTAATATCTGTCAAAGATATGCTAAGAACATTTGTTAATACTGAAAATGTCCTTGGCGAGTATTAATGAACAAAACCTGTCCTTGACCGTCATTTTCTCAAAGAAAATCTTAACAAATGAAAACAAAAAAAGACAAACAAGTACACAGAGAGGGAGAGGGTAAATTTGGCAAATACATACGGCTCTCAAATATGTCTGGTGCATTATTTCCAAGATGGTAGAAAAGAAAAAAGGTTAATGACCCCCGGCAAGATGGAAGGAAATAAAGTACACAAAACTACACAACTTACAAAGTTGAACTGTGCTATAGTGCACCCATTAGTGACCGAATTTTAAAATATATTTTGAAATTTCAGACTATACCTTTCCATAATAATCATTAACTTTTTGTGATATACATCCATAATTAATGATGATCATAATTTAATCTATATGCCATTTTTCATTCATATTCACCACATTAATTGGTTCTTCTCTTTAAACAGATGGTCGCTAATTGCAGGTAGACTTCCGGGAAGAACATCAAATGATGTCAAGAATTACTGGAACACCCATTTGCATAAGAAACTGAATGATCAAATTCAGGAAGATGTACATAAATCGGAAATGACACAGAGCACGATGGAAAAAACCAAAGTCATAAGACCTCGACCTCGGACCTTCTCGAAGAATCTACATTGCCTGATGGGTAAAACTGTCATTACGGATAAAACTGATCAAAAGAAAGAGAATTTCTCTGTGCCATTCCAAACTCCTTCACTGGGAGATGATGACGGAATATTGTGGTGGGATAACATGTTGTCTAATCCTGATATTAATATAGGAATGATGACATGGACCAATGAAGAAGTGATTATGAAGGGTGGGGGCGAAAAGGAAAAATCAGGTATGCAAGGAGTTGGTAAGGACCCTTTCAGACTTCCGGGAAGAACATCGAATGATGTCAAGAATTACTGGAATACCCATTTGCACAAGAAACCGAATGATCAAATTCAGGAAGACGTACAAAAATCGAAAATGACCCAAAGCATGATGGAAAAAACCAAAGTCATACGACCTCGACCTTGGACCTTCTCGAAGACTCTACCTTGGCTAATGGGTAAAACTATCATCACAGATAAAGCTCAGACAAAAGAGAATTTCTCCAAGCCATTCCAAACTCGTTCACTGGGAGATGATGATAGAATATTGTGGTGGGATAACATGTTGTCTGATCCTAATGTTAACAGAGGAATGATAACATGGACCAATGAAGAAGTGATTATGGAGGGTGGGGGCGAACAAGAAAAATCAGGTATGCAGGAAGCTGGTAGGGATCCTTTCAGATGTGTTCAAGAAGATCAAAGTGGTTGGAGTGATTTTTTTATGGACAATATGGACCTTTGGGATATTTTGGGAGATGATCTCAAGTAGTACCATGACGCTTTATTTTTAGCTGAAATAGTTAATATTGATTTGAGTTTTGTCTTTTATGATTTTAGTATTGTTTTTATTGATTGAATTAAGAGAGACTTAATAAAATAGTGGAGACGATACTTCCTTCATTCCTTTTTAAATTTTATATTTTACACACACAAAAAAAGTGCATTTTCTCGTCCACAAAACTATATCTGCGCTAGAATTTTTTCAAACAAAATTGATTAAAATTACGTGATGCCATAAGCCCTAAAAAGATTTAAAAAAGAAGAAGAAACCCTCAAAAGATTTAAAAAAGAAGAAGAAGAAAGAAAAAAAGAACAATCATTGTCATTCTTGTGCATAGAGCATACTAGAATTTTGCCCGTTCAATGCGCGGGTCCAAAAAAAATAATTAGTGGGAACTTTTTTTCTATTTTCAATCAGCTCATATAGTTCTTGGAATTTACTCTATGTTCTTGCAAAGTAATTAGAAAAATTTCACAACAATAAATAACCAAAAAAATGAAGAAAACTTATCAGTTTCAAGGAGTATTTATTATGTCATTAATTGACCTTAGTTTCATTTTCAAGGAAAATAAAATATATATTCTGTATTTTGTAAAAAGTGTAGAATATAACGAATAAAAAGATGGGAAAAAAATAAGAAAATTATTTGTAGGAGAGAGAGTTAAGGCAACAACTTTGTTTTATTTTAGATAACTACATTCTTATAGTATATGGTATGCCCTCCACGTCTTGTCTTTTGGAAATGGCTCCCGGTAATGCTTTCCAAGTGTACAACCTTCACAAACCTTCTTGACTTCATGAATAGTTGGCAAGGCATACACCATGTTCTTTTGTTGTAAGTTCTTCAAGTTTGGAAATTCAAGTGCCCAAATCTTAGGGGTGGCAAATTGGCGAGTTTGGGCCAAATTTGGTAAGTTGTAAGTGGGTTAGGTCTTTAATGAGTTATTGACCCATTTAGAACTCATTAGTTACAAGCCTGATTACTCATATCCAACCCGACCCATTTATTTAAAACCAAACCTGACCCGTCCATTAACCCAATTATATATGTTTAAAAGGACTAAAATATCCATATAAACTGAAATGACCATATTACCCATATACATCTAAATAACTATAATATATATCCATGTACTATAAATTACCATATTATACATCTACAGGACTAAAATACCTATCTAAATTGACATTTTGTGGTAAAAGAAAATTGAGAGAGAGAGAGAGAGAGAGAGAGAGAGAGAGAGAGAGAGAGAGAGCACCTGTATAGAATGTCGCTAGAGAGGTTCAAATAATAAGGGTGGGTTTGGATTAAAAAGTAGGGAGTGATTTTTTTCGTCTTTATTCCAAAAAAAATTATTGCATTTGGTAGTCTTGCGTCGAACTTATGAATTACGTCTTCGTTTCAACGAGAGGAACCGAAAAAGTAAAAAAAAAACCCGATCGAAACTCATAATTTTCTTTTAAATGGACAAAGATAAGTCAAAACGACAATTTTTGACTTATTTTTTGTATTTTTCAAAAAAAGAGGGTTCCGATAAAAAAATTTATACTTTTTCTGCTTCTCTCGTCGAGACAAACCAATAAGTCACAAAAATTTGACGCAAAACTAATAAATGAAAAAATAAAATTTTGAATAAAGACAAAAAAAAGTCACTCCCTAATTTTTAATCCAAACTCACCCTAAGTACAAACACATATGCGTGCATTTATATATACAACTGTGTGTCACTTACCCAAAAATATTTTACTTACCCAAAAAAATCTATAAAATATAAATTCAAGGAGGAAATGCAAGAGGTTAAGGAAATTAGAAGAGGGATTGCACGAAGAAATGCAAGAAAATTGGAGAAGTTACACTAGAAACGAAGACAAGATCAGCTATGGAGATCAGTTGGTGTTAGCGAGAGAGGTTGAGAGAGAGGGAGGAGATTGTTTCATGAAGGTTTTCAGTCGATGTCGGCGAGAGAGGTTGAGAGAGAGGGAGGAGATTGTTTTATGAAGGTTTTCTTTGTTGGGATATATTCATGATTTATTGGGTCATTTAAATTGACCTAATTAATAAATGGGTTTGATGTGTTGGATCCATTCTAACCCAACTAATGAATGGACTATATAGGGTCTATTTTTTAATGAGTGGGTTTGGGTTGATTAATGGGTATGGATTCAATTTGCCACCCCTACCAAATCTTCAATGCCAAAGCCATGAGTCATCTAGCACATCCACTTTCAAGGCCACATTTTTGGAATAGCAAAAAATGATAGGGAAGCTTCTATTCTTCCCCATCTTGACTTTTGCTACAACTTGATTTCTTCCCCCGTTGTCATAAATCTTACAAGAATCTCTTTCAAATTGGACGATGTACCTATGCTCTATAAGTTGTCCAACACTCAACAAGTTTTGCTCCAAATCCAGAACAAGTAGGACATCCGAGATATTCCTTGTACCATTCTTTGTCTCCACGGCAATAGTACACTTTTCCTTTGCTTGGACTAAGGCACCATTCCCCATCTTTACTTGAGAATTGGAGGAAGTATCGATCTTCACAAAAATACTCTCATCTTCGGTCATGTGGTTACTACAACCACACATCATTCTTTTGCTCGAAAGCCTAAAACATGCACCCTCCATCTTCTTGCTCTTCGAAGTAATTAGCTTGTTGATTATTTACGACTCGGCAATCCTATTTGACATGCCCAAATTTGTTGCAATTGAAACATTGTAGCTTCCCTCGAGACCAACAAGTTTTATCAACATGACTTCCCCTCTTACAAATTCCACACCTTGGTTGAGTGGCCTCATCATTCCCTCTGGCTTGAAAATTATTTCCCCTTTGAAAATTGTTCCTTCCTCTTCCTGATAAGTGCCAAAATATACATATTTTGGCCCTCCAAATTATATTTATTAGTCCCTTATTTTTGTTAGCAGATTTTTATTATGTGTTTTTTTTTTGTTTATAGGTTGCTCGAGCCCGTTGTCCGAGAATTTGGGTAAAAAGAAGAATTCATGGAAGTTATGGATCAAAATGCAAAGTCTTTCGAAGTTGAATGGCTAATGTTTTATAATGTGAAGTTCAAGGGCCTTTGCTTGACCGATCGGGTGAATTAAAATAAAGACGCGTCCCAAGCGTAGGACTCTCGACCGGTGTAGCATGTAGGGGGATGAAAACAATTGGTGCTCTGAACAACACCAAACTGCAACGGCTTCACGTGCCTCTACACCGGAACCCTAGTTCTTCGTCGGAACCCTAATCTGCAAAACAGACAAGGGGTGAGTGCACCTTTGCCTCTCGTGGCAAAGGCCCTCCGATGCCTAAGTTAGTATCACGTACGAGTAAACAACCCTAATTATCAGTAGGAAAACAATAAGAGATGGCCAAATATTGCGTACCTTTTACCTCTAGGTTTACCTCATATTTATAGATTCGCAGATGCTTACTGCCCAAGCATCCTTATTACCCTAGGAGTCCTACCTCGTATAGGAAACCTAGTATCTTATGGATTCTCGTTTCCCTTATCTGTATAATAGCTCAACCTTTATAGGACTCATAGTCCTTTTGGGACTCTTTCCCATAATTATCCGAACATCCCACTCACGTTGGGTCTCTTGCCTCGATCATATATACTTGGGATCTTATCCTTTTACGGAATATTACCATTCCGGAGTATTCTTGTCACGTCACTACTTAGGGCAACTTCTTCCACTGTTCGGCTTTCTCCTTACCGAACAGTCCTCCTGGACCAATGACATCACATGCAACTGGTCCATGTTGTTATACCTGGACAGATGACTTCATATGTCTTTTGTCCTTATCAGCCGAACAGACTGTCTGGACCAATGACTTCACGTGTCACTGGTCCACATCGCTGCTCATTGCACTGCCCGGCGATGGACTTATCATGCCTGCCACGTGTCCCTAATACATCACGTGTTCGGCGACTAATCTTATCTGTTCGGGAATACCTCCCTACAATTGCTCCCCAGCTTTACCCGCTTGCCATTGTTCGGGGGCAGTGGGTGAAGCTCTTAGAACAACAATTCTGGACCACACTTGTCAGCTCCGGGCAGCTATTCGATTGATACCCTTTAAGGTGCTTTGGCGGCTTTGCCATTATACCGTCTTGGGGTAATAATTCCACGTGGCGTGTTTCGTACCCTCTGCATTTAATTCGAACTGACGTTTCCCTCAAACGTCGTTAGCGTAATTTCCGCTTTCCGTTACTTTAACTCGTAACGGCGTGGAGAGAGACGTTTCTTCTCCGTTCCCAGCCCTTAAACCTCTGAAAGGGTTTCATTTGGGCTTACAATTTCAAATACTTTTCTCGTCTTCTTCACCCTGAGCGACTCGAAACGCCATCGCCGCCGTCTGCAACCTCCGACACCGTCGTAGTTCACCTCGTAAGGCTCTTCGCTCCTTCTCATTCATCAGTTTTAGGGATTTATTCGTATCCTATTTTGTAACGCCCCCAAAATTAGGGTACGTTAAGAAGCATTTATTACATAATAAAAAGAGTTTATTACATTATAAATACTTCAAAGAGGTACAATTATTCAACAAGGAAAGGAAACTAAGGCTTCCTAACTACAGCTCCTCTTGCTTCTTCATCCTAGCCAGCTCCTCAGCTCCGGACGCCTCCAAGTGAACGGTCCATCTTGATCATCTACAAGATCTGACACATTATACCGGCGTCGCCACCAATATAATATGCCAGGGTCACCACAAAGGCAACACCGTGAGCTACAACGCTCAATAGAGTAATCCCAGACCCGCTAACCCATAACTTATAACAATACAACAGACAGTAGCAATGATACATCCACAATCTAACTACCGTTGCTGTCCAAGATTCTCCGAGTTTCTCCTACGCGACTCATCGTAGACCGTGTCAATCATTTTCCATTTACAAAACCATCTTTTTCAAAATCATTTGCATTGGCTCCGTACCGCGGATAACCAAGCCTTTCAAAAAAAATCATTTGACATTGGCTCCGAACCGCGGATAACCAAGCCATACTCACCCAACCTCGGTTCCGCCGTTCCGGGTTCCCGAGTATCCTCACAATGGTTCCGCCGCACCGGGTTCCCATTGGCACACATTGCATTGGCTCCTCTCCATGGATAACCAAGCTATACCTCACCATGGTTCCGCTGCTCCGGGTTCCCATGGGAACGCACAATGGTTCCGCCGCTCCGGGTTCCCATTGGCACACACCCTCACAATGGTTCCGCTGCTCCGGTTTCCCATTGGAACACACACACACCTCACACAACGGGCAAGTCCGGCCACGTTGCGGTTTTCAAAACATTTCAACCCTTTCAACACACCCTAGGTGTCATGTCACTAACTTTCTCGATAGAGGTGTCTCGTTACATGCAAAGACTCCGTGGTAAGACATATCACATACGTAGACAACAAATCATTCATCGTAATCCAACAAGATCATCCAACTCTATAATATATCACAAGTAATACAAACAACTCACATCAAACAACTCACATAAGCATGCTCATAATTAATTTCAAGATCAAAATACAAATACTTGATATGGAAAGTAAATAAAGATAAATTACTTTGAAATGGAAGATAACGTGATCTCACATATACATAGGGTTAGGGTAAGAGAATCCTACCTTGATCCGAAACTAGTCGGGGCCGAAATAGCTAGGTGGAAATTTCTCCCGAATCTGGACCGAACTTCGAACGGCAATAACTCGGTCAATCTTTGGCCGAATAGAGTCGTTCTTGGGTCTAGAACGAAGCTCTCTAAACCCTCTACAACTCTCGAGAAGAAAGTTAATCCTAGAAATGAACCTAGGTTGGAGAAAAATGGGGACGAAGCAAAGTGACAGTAAGCTGTCCAGAAAATGGAAATCCAGAAATTTTACTGAACTTCGGATGACAATATCTGGGTCATTTCTTAACCGATTGGGGTGATTCTTGAGCCTAACTTCAAGGTTTCGAAGCGCTCTACAACTTTCCAGAAGGAAGTTGATCCTAAAAACTACTCTAGACAGGAGAAAACAGAGGATTTCCGACGGGACAGTGGCTGCCCAGAAAACAGAAAATGGAAATTTCTAGAGAGAAGGAAGAGCAAATGCTTGAGGTGTGCTTTGAAAGGCTTGGAATGGCCTTCTATTTATAGGCAAAGGGCTTGGCCTTCTTCTCTCTCCCTCTCTAAGCCTCACCTTGACACTTGGCAAGAGATTATGGAAGATCAAAGAAAAATCCTAGACTTGTAAGGCTATTTTGTACCTTGGTGATATTCTTGGATCAAATGGAGGGTTGAGATGATAATGGTACATGATCCAAGGGTTAAGAAGCTTGCTAGGTGTCCAAGAAGTATATCAAATCATATCTAACTTTTAAGCACAAATCAAGGAAAATCCTAGGGTTGCATGGCTACTTTGTACCAAGATTGATCTTGGATCAATTGGATGGCTAGGATGGATCCTTGGTGGGCAAGAAAGATATTGGTACAAGATCTAAGGGTCCAAATCCTTGCAAGGTGTCAAAGGAGTACAATGGAGGTGATTTCCTTAGTTAGGAAGGAAGATACATGCATGGATTTGAAGTACAATAGAATCAAGGCCAAGATACAACCAAATCTCCTTCCTCCTTTCTCTCTCTCCCTCTCTCTCTCTCCCAACCGGCCCTCTCTCTCTCTCTCTCTCATGGTTCTCTCTCTCCTCCCTCTCTCGGCTCTCTCTCTCCCCTCTTTCTCTCTCTCTCTCTCTCTCTCTCTCTCTCTCTCTCTCTCTCTCTCTTGCACTAGTACATACATATATATACATGCATACAAGGTACAAGAAATATATGAAAGATTGTATGTACTTTTGAGATCAAAAGATTTAAGGGCTAAGATTTGCCCAATAAACAAATGAATTGGCACATGACATTCAAGTACTAATATATATACACATGTACCAAATGATCTTGGAAGATCAAAATCCCAATTTTAAATAATAAAAGAGTACCTAAGAAATCTTAGGTATTAAAATCCTCCATTAAAATATTGCACATCATCCCATGGGATTTTTGAAAAAGATTAGTTTATTAAAATCCTTGTACTTGGTGAAAGATTAACCCCTTTATCCATTGGGTAATAAATCCCCTAACTTCTATTGTCCAATGGACAATAGTTATTAGGTAACTTTTAAATTAAAATAATTGGTACTTTGGCACATGGGGTTAAAAAGAAAATATTAAATTAATCATCCCATGTACTAAGTTGAAAGATGAACCTTTTACCCAATGGATAATAACCACCCTAACTTTTATTATCCAATGGATAATAGTTGCTAGGGAGATTAAACATTAAAGTAATCCAAAAAGGTACTTTAAAATAATCAAAAAGTTACTTTTTACTATTCATAGCACTTTTAATAAAGTATACTTTTAATATAAACAATTGGGGTTTCTATTATCCAATGGATAATAGTTTCCCTAACATTTATTGTCCAATGGACAAAGAAATAAACCAATTTGATTAAAAGAAAAAGAATATTATAATTCCAAGTTAAGGGTTCAAAAGGGTCAAAAGATCCAATGAGGGGCAAAATGGTCATTTTGCGGTTAGGGAAAAGCAATACGGTGGCTTGCTAGTTCGGTTTCTCCAACGAGTCGGTTAGAAACTAACTAGGCTTGCCAAATGGATTAAAGCGCAAAGAAATGAAAGTTTAAGGGCAAAAATGTAATTTTGACAAACTTTGGAAATTAAAAGTAAAACCAAGTAATAAAATTCAAATATTTAACGAAATTTTTATTGACCAAAAATCAGGGTCGTTACATATTTACTCATTTCATAGTCCTCTCTCCATATTTCAAATGGCGAATGAGGGCAATAGCGGCCCTAAACCAGGAAAGTTTAGGAAGCTCTGCGAAACCCTGTCAGCCATGGATGCTTTTAGGATAAAGTACGACGTTCCTGACAATGTGGGGCTCGAACTCGCCCCTTTAGACACAGACAGGGACGGGGGTGCATGGGATAGGATGTGTATCCCTATCGTAGCCATTGTTGAGGGGGGAGTTAGATTTCCCATCCATCCACTACTTCGCCAGGTTCTGAACTGGTATCGACTCACACCAATGCAAGTCTCTAATAATTTCTTTAGATTAGTAATGGGAGTTGTAGCTCTAGATAGAATTTTGGGGACTGAACTGGGAATCTGGGACATCCAGTGGTGGTATAGCGTCGTGCTTAACCCCGAGTACAATACCTTCTATTTCAAAGTTAGGAAAGCAGAGAAGCGTCTCGTGCTAAATTTACCAGACTCTGCTCGCGATCACAAGATCGATTTTCTGTACGTTACTAGAGCGTTCGAACCAGTAGGTGAAGATGGCCAAGTGGTGGGCTTCCACTGCCCCCACATATGGGGCTACCCACGTATGCTCCTGATTTCAACTTTTCCTCATAACTTCTGTTTTAACGCTTTGTTGCAGTCTCTGACCTCTATTATGCTTTCAACCGTGCAGCGGATAACGCAAACAAGCGTCCCAGAGCTGAACGCAGCTACGTCCGAACAGCGGAGATCAACCTTAGCTCCCTTCTTTCTGTCTCAACAAAGGGACGTGGTGCCGCCAACAGAGTGGCATCCACGGGTGCTCCCCCCCCCCCCCCCCCCACGCTCTCGTCGTACTAGAGGCGGGTCATCCTCGTTGAGACATGAATGGGACAGCTCTCTGGAAGCTGATGACGCTCAACGGGACAAACGCCCAAGGACCGAAGACCCGTCCTCGTCTGATGTGCCAGTTAATACAGACATCAGCCAACCTCAATCGCCTCCTCTCCAAGTGCTTCCCCAAATGTGGGCTCCCACGCTTATCAGAGGCGATCGCCCCGTTCACGTCGGGGACAGTACGAGTTCTTCCGAGACGGCACTTGCTCTGGCGCAGGCACTATCTCTGCCTGTGGATATGCAAAAGGAAGCTGCATCGCCAACAGACAGGCTTGTGTCCACTGGTCTCGTCAGTGGGATTAAGGTAAACGGATTCTCTTTCATAGCAAAAGACTTTATTTAGAAATTTCCTTAACAAAATGTCTGGTGTTTGCGTAGTTTATTCAAAAGATGATGACTCTGGGGCAAAAGTTCCAGGCTTCTGAGGTCGAAAGAGTCAAGCTGCTCAATGATAACACCACAAGGCTGCTTCGAACAGTTACTAGGCGAGAGAGAGAGAGAGAGAGAGAGAGAGAGAGAGAGAGACAATGCAAAGCAAACTATGCTGAGGCAAAAGGCAACCTAGAGACTGCTGAGGACAACCTCAAGCAAGCTTTGGCTGAGATAGACGATACCAAGAAAGCAGCCTTCGATGCTGGGTACGAAAAGGGCTTCGATGCTACTACTGCCAGCTACGTCGAACAGATGCCGGGCATCCAAGATCAAATCTGGGCCGCAAGCTGGGAGGCCTGTTTGACCAAGGTAGGTGTTCCGGACGACTCTCCATTGTGGGTTGAGAATGATCTCCCCAGTAGCCGTGCAGCAGCTGCTGAGGAGCAGGATGATGCCCCAGCTGATGATGTGGACCAGCAAATTGATGAGTTTTCTGAAGCTGATGAAAGAATTCAGGTGGAGCCACAGGGGCTAGGGACTGAACAAGAATCAGTTCAGGAAGCTGTTAATGAACCTGCCGTTGAGGAGGGAAGCAATGCCGCTGGGGGTGTTACGGCAGATGTATTCCCTGAGATCCAAAACCTGGATTAAGGTAACTGATAGGTGCGATCAATTCCCCCGAACAACAATGCAGGTCCTGTGTGACCGTAGTTTTTTCCAGCCCTGCGAGGCACCAGACTTTGATATCTTTTCTTTCTTTTTTGTTTGTGATGATACAAGTATTTGGCCCTTCGTGGCGTGACTCTGGATTTCATCTGTTTGCTCGGCCCTTCGTGGCCTTCGTGTGGGTATCTCGTATTTCTGTTTTAAAACACCTCGTGCTTTTAATATCGTAATCTTTTTTTGTTTGTAGCTTTATGCAAGTGTTTCGTACTTGGATTTTGCTTAAGTATGTTCGAACTTAGAATTGTTTATCTATTGTTTTGACATATTTCGTCATAACAGAACCAAGCCTTTCGTACTTGATTTCTTGCATGTTCACATATGCAAGCCTCAGATGTTACTAAGTATATTCGTACTTGAGGTATCTCATACCCAACTATAAGTTTCTCGAACTTAAAGTATCTCATACTGTTTAGCACAATCACGTACTCGAATGATTGTATCCGTATCCGAATAGCTGCGTGTGTTCTATATGCTTTTCCAAGTGTTTTTATACTTGGGGTAAGTTTTTCATACTTTAGCGTTTGTTCGTGCGCGATTCTTAAGCTATCAAGCATAGATATATTCGTATATGGCGTTCGTGCCAATCCCATGCTCCCCAATATGAATAAGGAAAAGAAAATCAGTATTCATATTTCATATTTAAAAACCAATAATTTCAAAAAGCTGAATATACTGTGAGGAAAAGAATGTCTTTATTCATAGACTAAACTCAAGGGGGCGTTATTCGTACCCCTTGCAACTAAGACAAGGGAAATTTATTCGTAATTCCCACACAATCACGTAGTGCAATAAGACAAAATTCTTCTAAACAAAGAATTTTCTTAGATTATGAACATTCCATGGCCTCGGGATTGGGATGCCGTCCAGATCAACCAATCTGTAGGCCCCAATACCCACAATCTCTGTTACCCGATACGGGCCTTCCCAATTGGCCCCTAGCTTGCCTTCGTTGGCCACCTTGGTGTTGCTGAGCACCTTTCGTAGTACAAGGTCCCCAACACCAAACTCTCGAGGGTGAACATGCTTGTTATAACTCTTCATCAGTTGTTCCTGATAAGAGGCCAAATGGACTAGGGCCCTTTCTCTCCTCTCCTCGGCGAGATCAAGCTCAATTTTAAGGGCTCTGTCATTGCCCCCACTTTCAACCAACACAGTCTTGTTGGTTGGAAGGCCCACTTCCAGAGGTATAACTGCCTCTGTACCGTATGCCAATGAATAGGGGGTCTCTCCCGTAGACCTCCTCGGTGTTGTCCTATGTGCCCATAAAACAAGGGGCAATTCATCGGGCCATTTCCCTTTGGCTTTATCCAACCTCTTCTTGATCCCATCAAGAATGGTTTTGTTAGATGCTTCTGCCTGCCCATTACTCTGAGGGTGGGCTGGAGTTGAATAGTAATTTCGGATTCCATACTGGGCACAAAAGGCCTTAAATTTCTTTTGAAATTGGGACCCATTATCTGTGATCAAAGAGTAGGGAACCCCAAATCGAGTAATAATACTCTTCCACACGAACCTCTCTATCATGGGTTCGGTGATTTTGGCCAGTGGTTCAGCCTCAATCCACTTGGTAAAATAATCTGTCGCAACTAAAAGGAATTTTCGATTCCCAGTTGCTTTGTGCAATGGACCCACGATGTCCATTCCCCATTGGGCAAACGGCCAAGGACTTGTCAAAGGCACCAGATCCTCGGCTAGTGTTCAAATCATTGGTGAGAATTTCTGACACTTCTCACAGATTTTAACATACATAATTGTATCCTCCTGCATATGTGGCCACCAGTAGCCTTGGGTAATTGCTCGATGGGCGATGGATCTGCCCCCAACACGACTCCTACATGTTCCTTCATGTATTTCGTGAAGAAATTTCTGCACCATCTCGGGGTGTACGCACAGTAAATATGGGCCTGTGAAGGACTTTCTGTAAAGCTTTCCTTCTGGTGATAGCCAAAACCTTGCAGACTTGGTTTTGACCTTATGAGCCTCCTTCTTGTCAATGGGGAGTATCTCATCTCGTAAAAACTCCATGATTGGGTCCATCCAACTTGGACCTTGGTTCACTTCCAAAACTAACTCCACGCTTCTCCCAATGCTCGACTCTTTCAGATACTCAACTGCAACTCTTCGCTTGAGTTCGGTTGGGACCGCTGCAGCCAGCCATGCCAGTGAATCGGCATATGCATTCTGTCCGGAACTTATCTGTTCCATGTGGACCCTCTCGAAGGTGTCAAGTAAATCTTTGGCGGCTTCCACATATGCCGCCATTTTCTCATTCCGGGTCTGATATTCGCCGGACAGCTGATTCACCACAAGCTGCGAGTCACAATGCACCTTAACTCTTTTTGCCTTCAGAGTCTTCGCACTTCTCAATCCAACTAGGAGTGCCTCGTACTCCGCCACGTTATTCGATGCACTGAATCCAAGCCAAACAGACAGTTCTATCATAACTCCTCCGGGAGGAAAGAGAACAACACCAATTCCCGAACCAGTGTTACAAGCTGATCCGTCAATGAATAAATTCCATTCGGTATCGTTTTGTTCGGCTGAGACCTTATCCCTCGTGGATAATGTTTTACTCTCCTGTTCCCTTTTCGTAGGAGGCAGGGGAGCTACCGTGGGAGAAAACTCTGCCACAAAATCAGCCAGCGCTTGGCATTTGATTGTTGTTCGTGGTTGATAATCAATATCGTATTGACTCAACTCGACGGACCACGTAGAGATTCTTCCAGAAAAATCTGCCTTTCGTAGCAGCGACTTTAGTGGAAATTCAGTGTAGACCACAACCCTGTGGCTCTGGAAGTAGTGGGGCAATTTTCTCGTTGCTGTCCTAAGTGCCAGGACAAGTTCTTCTAAAGGCAGATATCTCGTTTCTGCGTCTAGCAATGTCTTGCTTACATAATATATTGGGATTTGCTCGATTCCCAAATCCCTTAACAGGACTGCACTCACAGCATGCTCAGAAACAGCTAAGTACAAAATCAAGGACTCACCTGGCTGCGGGGTTGACAGAAGTGGTGGCTCGGCCAGATACTTCTTCAGGTCCTGAAAAACTTGCTCACATTCTGCTCCCCATTCAAATCCTTCCCTTTTCTTCAATAACTGAAAGAAGGGCCTACACTTGTCACTTGATCTGCTGATAAATCTATTGAGTGCTGCAGCCATCCCAGTTAGTCTCTGGACCTCCTTCGTGGTTTTGGGACTTTGCAGCCTCTGCAAGGCCGCAATCTGATCTGGGTTAGCTTCAATTCCCTTCATAGTGACCAAGTGCCCTAGGAATTTCCCAGAACCAACCCCAAACGCACATTTCGAGGCGTTGAGTTTCAATTCGTACTTCCTCAGGATCTCAAAGACTTCTCTTAAGTCTGTAATATGCCCTCGCTTGTCTTGGCTTTTCACCACCATATCGTTTATGTAAACCTCCATAATTTTCCCGAGCAGCTCCCTGAACATGATAGTCGCAAGCCTTTGGTATGTCACCCCTGCGTTTCTCAGCCCAAACGGCATGACACTATAGCAGTACAAACCCCGTGGGGTGATGAAAGACGTCTTTTCCTGATCGGGCCCAAACATAGCAATTTGATGGTATCCGCGATACGCATCAAGAAAACTCATTCGCTCGTAGCCAGCTGTTGCGTCAACCAACTGGTCTATCCTTGGGAGGGGAAAACTATCCTTAGGGCAGGCCTGTTTCAAATCTGTGAAGTCCACACAGACACGCCACTTCCCATTCTTCTTCTTTACGACCACGGTGTTGGACAGCCACTCAGGGTAGTGAACCTCGCGTATTGCCTTTGCCTCTAGCAATCGATTAACCTCTTCAACAACAGCATCCACGTGTTGTACGGCTGCCCTACTTTTCTTCTGAATAACTGGTTTATGCTGAGGGTCAACATTCAGATGGTGACAGATTATGTCAGCCTCTACACGAGGCATCTCTTCTGGTACCCATGCAAACACATCAACATACTCCCTCAGAAACTGTATTGAGTCGGTCTTTTCCTCTGCTGGTAGTGATTCCCCAATCAAAAAATATCTTTCAGGATCAGCCTCGTTGATTTGAATTTTTTCCAAGCCTTCGATTACCTTATCCGCCGGGCATCTTCCGACATCCTCGATAGTCGGTTGATCTGGCACTTCCAGTGTATGAACATGGTGGGCCTTCGGAGCCTTCTTAATGATGGAAATCAAACATTGTTGGGCCGCTTTCTGGTTGCCCCTAATTGCTTCGATCCCATTGGATCCTGGGAATTTCACCATCTGGTGGTAAGTTAAGGAGACTGCCCTCATTTTGTGTAACCAGGTTCTTCCTATAATCGCGTTATAGGAAGAAGGGACGTCTACGACCAGAAAATCCGTCCTCAAAACAACTGATCCTGCCCGAACAGGCAGTGTCACCTTTCCAAGGGGCCAAACTGCTCCTGCACAAAACCCAATCAAGGGAGTCGTGGACTGCTCCAAATCTGTCTGGGTCAGCCCCAGCTTCTTGAACGCGTCGTAGTACATCACTTCTGTACAACTTCCTGAATCCACTAGGATCCTTTCAATGTCATACTCCCCAACTCGTAGGGTTATGACCAAAGCATCGTTATGAGGTATCTGGACATCTCCCAAATCGTCATCTGTGAAGGATATGCTCTCATTGCATATGTCGTTCTCTCGCCCTCTTTTATTACCCAATCGCATTACATGCTGATCGTGTTTAAATTGTCTTTGCAACAGTCTAACCTCATTTCTCGTATAAGGTGCGGCCAGCCCATGTATCATATGGATTACCCCCTTAGGATTCTGCTCGTAATCCAGTTCCATGGCCTTCCCTTTTTCCTTGGGATCTTCCTGGATAAACTCCTTGAGATAGCCCCGAGAGACCAGATCATCAAGGTGTTTCTTGTACATCTCTCAATCTTCAGTCATGTGGCCCCAATCCTTGTGGTAGCTACAGTGCTGATTCGTAGCATGTTTAGCGTCTTTATCTCCGCCAAGAATCGGGGGCCACTTGAAGTATGGCTGATTCTTTATTCGATAAAGAATCCTATAGATTGGTTCCTTCCAGACAGTAGTGATAGAAAAGAAGGATTTGGGATCAGAGGCTTGCTTTTCCTTGTACGGATCCTTCTTAGCCTGCCCATACTCCTTCCGTTCCTTGTACGTTTTGGGCTCAGGTTTATCCACCTTCTTGGCAGGCGTTTTGGGCTGTTCGGCAGCAATCCTGCCGTCCTCGCGGAGTATGTCATCCTCCATTCTAGCGTGCTGCTCTATTCGCTCCATCAGTTTGGCCAACGTAGCCACCGGATGTTTATTCAATGAGCGGCGCAGTTCTCCCCGAACAGGCAAACCAGTTTTGAAGGTTGCTATGGCATATTCCTCACTGCAACTTTCAATCTCGTTGAAAGTTTCCCAGTACTTCTTTGCGTAATCTCTGATCGGCTCGCTTTCCGCCTGTTTCATGGTGGATAGACTCTCAAAAGTCTTTGGGGCCTTTCTGCTTGTCAAGAACCGAGCAGTGAATTCTTCGGCCAACTGCCTCCATCCCCTTATGGATCGTGGTGCTAGTTTATGAAACCAACTCAAGGCCACCTTGCCAAGACTTGACGGGAACATTTTGCACAGAATGGCATCATTACCATTGTGCATGAACATGGCCTGCTGGTAATGCTGTATATGAGCCACAGGGTCTGTGTTTCTCTCGTAAAACACGAACGCTCCGTGCTTCACTCTGCTCGGCAACCTAGTCTCCTGCAGCCTCCTCGCAAACGGGGAGGCTGCGATGTTACTCAGGGCTTTACGTGCCGCTTCTCGTGCGGACACTGTCCCTTCCTCCTTTTCAATCGTCTTGTGAGCCGTAACTTTGGCCCAGTCAGCATCAGGTCTCTCGTACCTGTCACGGTGATGCTTCCTCGTCTTTTCCTCAGATGAGGAACTTTGTTCTCTGCTCCTTCTTCTTCGTGAAGAAGCCCTTCGCCTCTCTAGTGTGCGGTCTTTACTTCTGCTTCTCCTTCTTCGTGGGGAAGCTTCACACCGTCTCGTGGTAGGACTATTGCTCCTGCTCCTTCTTCCTCGTGAATGAGGCTCTTTATGGACTAGCAGAGCCCTCCTATCTTCTCTAGAATTCCTTCGTGAAAGTCCGGAGTCTTCCGGGTGATCTCGCACCCGCTGTAGCTCTCGTATCTCGTACTCTCGTCTTTTAATCAAACGAGCATACTCCTCAATCTCTTTCCTCTTTCTGTCGAGGATATCCTCGCTGTTATGGACACTTTTTGAATGGTCCACCGATGCCTCTCTTCGGTAGGACTTGCTCCTTCTCGTGGAGCCAGTAGTTGCTTTGTCCTCTCTTCCAGTGGGCTTTTTCGGAGCACCTGGTGGAGATTTATCCCCTCCACCACTTAACTGGTTCTTTGGATTGAACGGCGTGGTTGGATCTTCCTCCATCATGGTTATCTTTTTCACGAAATTCTTTCGTTTCCCACAGACGGCGCCAATTGTAGGGGGATGAAAACAATTGGTGCTCCGAACAACACTAAACTGCAACGGCTTCACGTGCCTCTACACCGGAACCCTAGTTCTTCGTCGGAACCCTAATCTGCAAAACAGACAAGGGGTGAGTGCACCTTTGCCTCTCGTGGCAAAGGCCCTCCGATGCCTAAGTTAGTATCACGTACGAGTAAACAACCCTAATTATCAGTAGGAAAGCAATAAGAGATGGCCAAATATTGCGTACCTTTTACCTCCAAGTTTATCTCATATTTATAGATTCGCGGATGCTTGCTACCCAAGCATCCTTATTACCCTAAGATTCCTACCTCGTATAGGAAACCTAGTATCTTATGGATTCTCGTTTCCCTTATCTGTATAATAGCTCAACCATTATTGGACTCATAGTCCTTTTGGGACTCTTTCCCATAATTATCCGAATACCCCACTCACGTTGGGTCTCTTTCCTCGATCCTATATACTCGGGATCTTATCCTTTTATGGAATATTATCATTCCGGAGTATTCTTGTCACGTCACTACTTAGGGCAACTTCTTCCACTGTTCGGCTTTCTCCTTGCCGAACAGTCCTCCTGGACCAATGACATCACATGCAATTGGTCCATGTTGTTATACCTGGACAGATGACTTCATATGTCTTTTGTCCTTATCAACCGAACAGACTGTCTGGACCGATGACTTCACGTGTCACTGGTACGCATTGATTGCAGCCCTTTCGGTAGTCGTTGAAGTTTACCAAACGGCCGTCAAATTCAATTATTTATTTACCGGACTACAACTAAAGATTTGCATAGTATAGTGAGAAAGTCCGAGTCGATCCACAGGGAGCTCGAATATAGCTTGTTCAGAGTGTAGATGTAAGGTTTTCCGGCGTTTAGGCGGCCAACTTTAGTTTTCCTTTGAAAGATGAGAATTGCCCTTATGAAAAAGACTAGAAAATTAGTTTGAACTAAGAATTAAAGGCGGCAAGGCAATGGAGTTACTAACGCCCGTAACTTAGGTCATCCAACCTTTCTCAACGAAAACACGGTTGAATCACACGGCATAGGTTATCAATCGGAGAGTTTAGCGGTGAAAATGGGTAGACTTGATATAGAGTTTGAATAACAAGCTAAACACTAGGCGTGACATCGCTCACGGAACCATGTGAGCGAGCCCATGATCACCGGAGATTAACAACGCCAAGACTTGCATTCAAACTTGATATCAAGGTCATGAACTAGAAGCATAGTTTGGAAAGCGAGCAAGTTCTTTGGTTCTTTCGGCAAACACGAGGCGAGACATAGCTCATGGAACCATATGAGCAAGCATATGATCACCGGAGGTTAACATCGACAAGTTTTGTTACATAAAGGCGAACCACGCACATTTCCAAATCATACCTCAAGTCTTATGTTGAGAAAGGCAAGATAAACATAAGTCACGAGGTGTTAATCACCCCATGGCCGAGCCTAAACGACTACTCACATATAATGAAAAAGACTAGAAATCATACTCAGGGAAGAAAACATGATTAACCGATAGAAATAGAAATAAACTTGATTTATATAAAGATCCAACTAGTAGCTACAACATTAATAAATGAGAAAACATCAAAACACTTAAACTTACTTGAGTTCTTGAAGAGAATAACTTGAAAAGCTTGAAAGACTAACAATGGAAATCCTAGAGCAAAAACTAGAGAACCAGGCCTAAAGAGTAACTCATGACTTATCTCTAACTAATGGCCATATATGGCATAAAAGGCTATTTATAAGCCTCAACAATCAGCCATACAATGGACCAAAAGGCCCCCAAAATATCCCAAAAACATACTAGAAGTAGAAACTTTCCATATATGGAAAGTTGAAAAGGTTAACAAAAATCTGCACTACGGGCTTGGGTACCAATAGCTCAAAAACGAGGTATTGGTACCAACTAAACTGTCTTCCAATTCGGCAAGATGGTACCAATAGCTCAAAAACGAGGTGTTGGTACCTCTGTGTGAAATCTGCAGAACAAGGTCAGTTTAGGCCATCATGCCTTGTGGCGCCCCGACGGCCTTCCAAAACTTGATTTCTTGATCAACGGGACTTGGCGGATGTATGCCTTATGGCCTTGGACTCTCAGATACTCTCGAGAACCATCCTCAATGCATTAGGCTCGCTTGAACCACTTTGGCACGTTCCTTGCCAACCTTGACCTTCGGCCAATCTACGAGGCTTCTTCTAGGGCCGATAAGTTCCGATGACATTGAAACAAGTGCCATCGGGCAATTGGATACTTGGCTATAACCCGACATATCCCTTGGCGTTCAAAACCTCAATTTAAGCACGTTTAACCTGAAATCCACACAAAAATACCTTACGTGCGATATCACTATAAAAGCTAAATAAATGCAAGTTAAACCAATATAGTACGGGACTAGTCGCACCAAATATATACAATATTGGGTGCTCATCACACATCGCTGCTCATCGCACTGCCCGGCGATGGACATATCATGCCTGCCACGTGTCCCTAATACATCACGTGTTCGGCGACTAATCTTATCTGTTCGGGAATACCTCCCTACATAACACAATATCCGAAAGTACCGGAGTCGAACCACAGAGACGGACGGACGGTGCTTATTCAAAAGTGTTGAATTCTAGTTTAACTTGGCTCTTAGGTAGCCACCCTTTGTTCAATGAGGTTGATTTACTAACTAAATTACCAAACTGAATTGACTAAATAAGGATTTAAAAGGGAGAGTACAGCTGTGGGAACCCAGCGTCCGCAACTAGCCTAACCAATGTTCACTCGGGCCACAATTATTCACTTTGTTGATTTTAGAATAGGAAAAAGGATCCCTAACGAATGCACACCACCTGTCGCCAGTTTCCGTGCGCATTCGAATTCTGGCGATGCCTGGATTTTGTTTGTTAGAAGAGTTTTCGTCTTCTAAAATTGCTTAAAGATTAAATTAATTCGAACCCGAGGTGAAAACATTAATTAAATTAGTCACGAGACGTCTTCGCCCCGCGACCGCACTCTACAAAATTACTCACTCATGAGTTTATTAAACGCAGCAATAATTTTATTCCTACATCTAAACATGCTTCCAACAATTGAAATAAAAATAAAAACACGATACCACAAACTTACGGAAAAGCAACGGATTCAATTACCAAAGAAGAATAGGAATTGAAAGCTAGAAAACTTGAAGAACTGAAATTAAAACTTGAATCTACAAATAAGAACTCAGAAAACAGCAGCCAAAAGTTAATTGAAAACGTAAGTTATGGAATGTGTTACCCTAATTTCGAGTTAAAACGGGGTTTTTTTTTTTTATAGTAATCCCTTTTAACAAACAATTAAAATCCTAAAATAAATCGGAATCGGACCCGCAACGACCCAAAACAATGCCGTTGCATAGCCTGTTAAGCCCTCGGTAGCGCTACACCAAAAATGGTGTAGCGCTCGCGAACCCTTTAGCTGTTTTGGATCCCGTTGACCGATGCTTGGCGTTGACCCTTTTAGCCTCAAAGGTAGCGCTACACCAAAAAGGGTGTAGCGCTCGCGAACTCTCTGTCCACTTCGTGCAACATGCTATGCCATGTCTGAGCGCTATACCACTTCCCATGTAGCGCTCACGAAGATTCTGTTTATTTCCTCGTGAATTCCACTTCAACACTTAGTCTCCACAGCCTTTCTCGCTCTCAAGCTCCATCACAGCCTCTCCGGATACCTCTCATTAGCGCCAAAACATCTCAATTTCCTGCAAATTAAGCACAAACACAAAATCCAACCACGTGCACGCATTAAATGGAAAATGAGAATTAAATGCACGTCTAACGCGCTAATTTCCCTACTTAGGCGCTAAAATTCATGAATTCCGTGCGCCTATCGGCCTTATATGTTATTAGGGGTTTAAAACCCTACTCCTATAATATATAAGTCAGTCTACTGACTTGAAAAGGGGGAACTTTCGGACAGAAGAAAAACTGAGGACGGGGCTGCCGAGATCGAAAGAAACGGGGGCTGCCGATTCCTTTGTTTGAATATTGTTTAGTTTATTCCGAGCTTTTTTACCTTCAAATTTTGAAGCTTTGTTCAATTATTCGCACTCCGGTAACTCGTTTTAATTTTCGTTTTTCATTAAAGTTGTTTATCTGTTTTTGTTTGGTTTGGATCTCTTATTTATTTTATGTATCGTGTAACAGAAGCATGTTTAAATCTAGGGTTTCCTTTGTTTATTTTTAATAATAAGTGAGTAGTTTTTCTGAGGTTTGATTGCTGGGTAAAGGCGCGTCACAACCCAATTAGGATTCGTCCCGCAATTTTTTCGTGCATTAATTTAATTTAATAAATTTAGTTGGTGAAAATTACGTCCGTTGGACGATCCGAGGCATTGTCAGGACTCATGTGAATGGGAACGGGGAACCAAAGCCTGTTCGCCGTTGTGTACGGGACCGACAACTTTAGGATTCGCATCTTTCGGAGTTTCCAATTCTCCCTAAATTTAGCCATTTTTAGAACCTTGAAAAGCGAGTAAATTCTGATTGGGTAGCGAGCGTCGAATTTCCTACGACCGTGCCTCTCTTTTTTATCATTTGAGCAAGTTATCTGTTAGTGTTAGTTAATTAATCAATCAAAAGATAAGGGGTGACTACCTAAGAGCCCATTTAATCAGTAACAACCCGAGTTTTTAGTTAACACACATCACTGTCTCTGTAGATTCGATTCCGGACTTACTGGATATTATGCTACATCGGTTTCAGCCCTACGCTTGGGGCAACCCATTATTTTAGGTCTAAGAATTGGTCAAGCACTTCCTGTTCCTCTTCATCTTCCTCTATCATTTTCACCTCTTCCTCGTTCAAAATTTCCACCACTTGAAAATTGCTCTCTAGATTAATTGAAAGGCACTCTCAATTAACTTTTCAGATTGCCTATTCAATTTTTGCTCAAATGTCTAAAGGGAACCTATCAATTCTTCGACACTCAAATTGGCTAAATCTTGAGTATTTTCAATAACGGCAACAATGGGATCATACTTCGTCGGCAAATTAATCAAGATTTTCTCAACAATTTTTTAAGTAGTAACATCCTCCCGATATGTTTTTATTTGATTCACAACATCCACAAGTCTAGAAAAATAATCATTCAACAATCCACTATCCTTCATTTTCAAATTCTCATAATATCTTCTAAAAAATTGGAGTTTGATAGTTTTTGCCTTCAAGTTGCCTCTATACTCATTGTAGAGAATATCTCATGCTTTCTTGGCTTGGGTTTCATTGATGATTTTAGGCAAAAGGTTGTCAGAAATATCTTGTTGAATCATGGAGAGGGCTTTTGCATTCAACCTATAGTCCACCTTCAATTGTTTTTTTTCTCATTTGTCAAAGTCTCCAAACCTCCATGATATTCAAACTCATCTTGAACATATTCCCAAATATCATTTGACATGAGTTGGGTCTTCATCTTCACACACCAAAAATCATAGTTTTCTCCATTGAGAAGTGGAAAAGAAAATGGTAGAGCTCCCATGTTTTGATTGCTTGAACTTGCCATTGTTGTAAACTTTCTAAGGTTTTGTTTCCCCTTCGAAAACCTTCACTCGCCAGTTGATTTGATCCACCAATGCTCTGATACCACTTATATTGGCTTTTCCCTAGCCTAGTAATTGATTTTAGTGGAGAAGAAATCAAAAAGGAACAAGAAAATGGACTGCCTAAGCAGTTTGTTGTTTCTCGGCAAAACAGAAGAAGAGAGAGGGCTCTCTCTGGATCTCACGTTTTTGGAACAAAGGGACAGCTTACTCTCTTGCTCTATTTGCATTCAACATCACTTTAAAGACTAGGCGTTATACATGGGCTTTATCTAGCAATTGGACTCATGACAAAACAACGAAAACTAGCTCATTACAAAACATTACCTTTGGTCCAAATAAAATTAAAAAACCCAACAAGGAATTAATTTCAACAGAGCGCAGGCTCACCGTCGAGTTCTCCTTGGACCGTCGAGTGGTCCTGGGTTTACGTATTTTGGGGTTTCTCCTCTACTTCGTCTAAAAATGAAATTATAAAAAATAAATAATGAAAAGAGAGGTGTGGGGGCACGTGACCCCACATGCCTCCATTTGAGATGTACGTAGTATATATTTGTGTGTGTGTGTATATATGTATATTTATTTATTTATTGTAAAGTTTACAGTGATTCAGAAAAAAAAAAAGTTTAACAGTGATAAAGAAGAAAAAAAGGCAAGTGGAGTGGAGTGCTGTTAGCCTCCCTTACATACTCTCATGCACATGAACAAAATTCGATCTCCGTAAGCCTCATCCTCCTCTCCCAAATCTCTTAGGATATTGTAGATTAGGATTAACGAATGTCAAAGAAAAAAACAGAAAATGTGACAGTTAAAACAAATCTAACAAAAGTGGAGTGGAACAACGGCTGAAATATGTGACAGTAACATCATTGATCTTTTTTTGTTGTTTTTTTTGGCAACAAACTAAAATGATTGGGCAGTCCCACAATCGCTTTCTCGAAAAAGATAACACGAAGATTCTCGAAGAGTGCTCCGTTGCCACACGTTTATGTGTCAATTTTGCTCTGGCAGGGACATTAATTAAAACCGATCTCTCTCTTTTGTATATGATTGACAAAGTTTTTCCCACACATGATAATTTTATTATTGGAATTTGCTTGCTCGATTTTCATATATTGATTAAGTTATGTTCTTTAAAAGTGTTTTTTGAGTCCAAAATTCATTGGTAGGGATGTTTATTTGAGTATTGAAATATTTCATTAATTTAGGCGCTGATTGAAATTCAAAATTAGGAGTTTTCATTTTGAATAGGAATTATATTGAAAACTAATACCAAACATGAACTGAAAAAAAACATCAAATTTGACTGGAAAATAATATTCGATATCAGCAGTACTATTATGAAAGTATTATGAAAGTATCACCGCTATGCTAATTTTCTGAATCCGTGGCGAACTTTGGATTCGCCACGGTGTCTAGCGCCATCACCATAATTTGCTCAAGATTTTGGATTTTGTGTTGGCAGGTTTTCGTCAGCAATTTCTTCTTAGATTGGCGCGATTATTCACCAAAGGAATCCACTTTATTGCTCCTGCTAGGTTTTTTTTTTTTTGACAAGCTCCTGCTAGGTTTCGAATCCACAATTTCTTCTAAGTTTCGCGCTCAAACTTAGACCAACTACACCACACACAATTTTCAATCTATATTTGAAATATCTAATATATAACATATACGTTTAACATTAAAATATATTTCAAACGTCATTTTAAAACTTTGAACATTAAAATTAGCAATTTTGATAAATATGTGTAGCTCTTTGGCAACAAAAAATGCCGACGAAATATTTCTTTTGGCACCAAATGTTTATATTTGGCGACGAAAAACAATTTCGTCTCCTTTTTTTATGCTTTTGGCAATGAAAAATGTATTTCGTCGCCAAATGGATACTTTTGGTGACGAAAATACTAAATAGGTATAATAGGTAACGAAATAATTTCGTCGAAGAAGTTGTGGACGCATTTATTTTTTTATCGCCATTTTTTCGTCACCGAACATACTTTTTCTTGAAGTGAATCCTCTCTCTTTCAAAAAAAATACGATATCCTCTCTTCTCCCTCTCAACCCACCACCACCGACGGCCACCCCTAAACTCCCCGACCACCATCACAATCTCCTCACTTCACTCTTCTCTTCTCTCCATCTCACATACACTCTCCTCTTGTTTGCACCACCACCGACGAGCAACCTTAAACCCGCCCCGACCACTACCGATGCACCACCACCATCTCTTTTCTTAGTGCAGGGGGTGACCGCCCATACTGGCCTCTCCCTGGCTCCATCCCTGGGTAGGGTGTCAACCTAGTTGGGATGTTACTCATACGTTGAGATGCTATCTTTTCTTGTCCTATATCTTGATGTACTCCATCATTGTGATCAATAAAATCCCTTTTTTCGCCGTTCAAAAAAAAATTCAGTGCTCAACAATCTTCCTGTGTAGCTCGTAGTACTTGTCGTTTGACTCGTTATTCAACCAAAAAAAGTTGCATGAGGAATTGATAAGTTACAGAGCACAAATTCTGATGTGGTGGCAATGAATTACAAAAGAAGATTCATTTGGTAAAATGGCACAAGTCTTCAATGGACAAGGATAGGGGAGGTTCGAGTGTTGGAATTTGGAAATGCTAAGCAACATTCACGGGTCAAACGAATAAAGATCCATCGTCCAATTCGGAAAGCATCTTCAGATGGTATATTTTCAGTTGAATCTGTGTATCTGCTAGTGGAGAGCGACATTGGTAGCAAGATACACAGATTCAACATTTGGAAGAATCAAATCCAATGAAAGACTAGTAAGGCTGGGCATCATCGAGAATCATGCTGCAAGTTTGAGCAAATTTTGCGGCAGAGAATTTGGTCCACTTGATTAATACAGTGGTGGAGTGATACAATGGGTTCGTCCATCGTCTTTTCGGACACTGATAGAATGGTGGAGAGGCTGGCCAGTTTAAGAGAAGATTAAAGAAACTCATCTGGGAAGTTTTATCTTTTGCCAATGTTTGGTCCATTTGGAACACTAGAAATGAGAGTATATTTGAGGATAAGGAACCTATATGGTTTTGAGACTTCTAAAGAAATATGATTTAGAGTTGCGTTTTTGGGTGAGTTAGGGAGCAAAAAAATCAGCATATTGATTCTTGGGATTAAGCCGCAAGAAAGTAAATTTCTGGTGTGAGTGGCCTGTCTTTGACTAGACCAAAAAATATCTTAGTCAAGATGGGCGTAAATTGGTCCGAACACCTCCGACCGCTTAACCCAAAAAAGGAAAAAGAAAAATCAACATATTGTGAATGATTTTGTATCAGGTTGCAAGGCATCTTGGGCCTGTCTGTCTGCGTGGATGATTGTTGTTGAGGGAGATTTGGTGTGTCCAAGTAGCTAGTTGTCGGTTTGGGTGCCCATCTAGTGGTATCTCACCTACATAGTTCGGTGAAATTTTCTGTATTATTATTGTAGCTTAAGGGTGTTTTGGTGGATGCATGATCACTATAGGGTAGGTGCTAACATAGTTGAAATGAGTTACGATTGATGTGTATCAGTTGTTTACTATCTTGCGGTTGATGTGTATCAATGGTTTATTATCTTTCATCTATATTTGTTTTTTATGTTAATTTGAACTTTTTTTTTTATCAACAAAAATAAATTCCATTAACTCATAACACGAAGTACAAAGATAATAAGAATTTGAATACACCGGTCTGACCACCAAAGACCTTCTTTTTCTAACCATACGGAGGAAAGTGATTTAGGCCCTACTTTGAACATTAATTAAAAAAAATCTTTGTTTCTTTCTTTTTAGTTGCTTATATTTGTTTTTGGAATATCAACAAAACTGAATGAATAATATGATAATTTGGGGAATGCTGAGTCAATTACACCTGCTATGTGTTTAGGGGTGTATAATACACCCCACTCTTGAATATAAATTTTAGAATAATGATTTTTGCACTTTCGTTTTTGCCATCTCACTCTTTTTTACTCTTTTCGTCTCTTTATTAGAGTATATTATTCTATTTTGGGCTATCATTTAATAAATGTTTATTTTGTAAAGTTGGTAAAAAAAATAGGCACTTTTTCTATTTTACCTCAAAAAGTTGATTCATTTTTGAAAAGTTAGTAAGTAAAATTGTAATGATTTTTTCATGTTGTCAAAGAGTTTTAAAAAAAAGTTTCGATCAAAAAATTTTGACTTATTTTTGTCTTTATTCAAGAAATTACCAGTTTCGATCAAAAAATTTGACTTTTCCGATTCCTCTCGTCGAAACGAATCAATAAGTTAAAAAATTTTGACGCAAAACAAATAAATGCACAATAATCCAAATAAAAACCCAAAAATAAGTTACTTTTTTTCAATCTAAATCCACCTTTAATAATACTACTCCTGGTTGGAGGAAAGTCATCGTGGAGGCTATGCTTTGTTTGGAACTTTTTTTAAATTTTTTTTTGAAAAAATAATAGGAATAATAGGTGAAGAGAAATTTAAAATAGGAAAAATCTTTTAAAAAATACTCCCTCCGTCCCAGTTTGTTTGTCTAATTTCGACATACGTGTCTTTTAAAAAATTGTCTATATCTCACAATCTATAATGTTTTACATAATTTTGAAAATATCATATTTTAGATCTAATTGAGATCTATCAAATAAGATCCATATTGCATATAAAAAATATTATAAATTGAAACATATAGACAATTTTGTAAAAGGTCCCAAATAGTGAAAAGGGACAAACAAATCGGGACGGAGGAAGTATATTTTTCAAGGAAAAGAAGCAAACACAGCAGTTTGTCATTTGCTTCCAAAGGAACATGTCATTCCAGAGAAGCTGTCAACTCGGACCCGTGACGCACAGTGACAGTACAAATATCAAGTGACGCGCGCGTGTGTTCCACTAAAGTGCATTCTCCATTTTATTTTTTTATCAGAAAAGTGCATTCTCCATTTGATTGACAGTTCCGGGAGAGCAGGACAAAGCCCCTGTCCGAAATTGCATTCTCCGGGGTCATTGAATTATCTCTCGTCCAACGGTCCAAGAATCCCTCGGGGTCACGGCTTCGGTGTTGGTGACAATTACATCCTTGGAAATAGCTTAACTGAAAGGACCACAATCGGAAAGCGAAATTGTCCTCAAGAGTCACCACACAACCATGCCCCATGCAGAGAATTACGATGACTAGTGTTCCTTTTCTTTAAAACATGTTGTGAGGGCTTTTGCAGATGCATTTATGCATCATGTAAGTTTTAATCGTTTTTTTCCTGAAAAAATAACAGCGCATACATATTTTTTTTGGATGAGAAAATGCACTTTTTTGTTGTAAAATACGATATTTAAAGAGGGATGGAAGGAGTATCGTCTCCTCTATTTTACTAGAGTCTTTATTAATTTGATTGATAAAAACAAATGCTAAAATCATAAAAGACGAAACTCAATCGATACTAAATATTTCAAAGAAAAATAAAACGTCACTGTACTACTTGATCATCTCCTAAAATATCCCAAAGGTCCATATTGTCCATACAAAAGTCACTCCAATCATTTTGATCATCTTCTTGAACACAGTTGAAAGGATTGCTACCAGCTCCTTGCATACCTAATTTTACCTTTTCACCCCCACCCTCCACAATCACTTCTTCATTGGTCCATGTTATTATTCCCCTATTAATATCAGGATCAGACAACATGTTATCCCACCAAAATGTTCCATCATCATCCCCCGGTGAAGGAGTTGGGAATGGCTTGGAGAAATTCTCTTTCATTTGATCAATTTTATCTGTAATGATAGTTTTACCCATCAGCCAAGGTAGATTCTTCAAAAAGGTTCGAGGTTGAGGCCGTATGACTTTGGTTTTTTCCATTGTGCTTTGGGTCATTTGGGTCATTTTTGATTTCTGTACATCTTCCCTTTGATCATTTGGTTTCTTCTGCAAATGAGTATTCCAGTAATTCTTGACATCATTCGATGTTCTTCCTGGAAGTCTACCCGCAATTAGCGACCATCTGTTTAAAGAGAAGAACCAATTGATGTGGTGAATATGAAAGTCTTGAAATCATTCTTTTACTTTCTTATATTTTAAAATTTTACATTTCCATCACAAATCTTCACACATATTGGGACAAAACAGTCAAAGTAGTCTTTGCTATTTTTGTTTTTTAAAAAGCTTGCTTTTCGAAATGGAAAATTTTCTTTCCCAAAATTGCAACATAATAAGGAAAACATGTAACTAAGAGCATCTCCAAGAGTGATAACAAACAAAATTGTATATCAAAATCTTATCTTTGGTGATACACGTGATAAGTTGAAGAGTCACTTGCAAAATGTGCATTCCAAGAGACTCTTCAAAGTCCAAACATTTTAATGATCCTTTGATTTGGGGGGGACTCACTTTGCCAACAATTTCATTAATCCACATATTATATATGCTATAAATCTGATGATTTGACCATTTGAAGAGTTATAGAGTGTTATTCTCTTTATTTATAAATTACTATTCTATCATTGCGAAAAAGAGGACATCAAGACAGTGTAACAAGTTACTACTCCTTTTTGTAGTACATTTTGTTGATATAGCTCTTAAATTATAAGTTTATTTTGATCTTACTATCTCCCCTCTTCATAATACTTAAGTGTGCCACATACAAAAACAAAAAGACAGCCATGGAGCTAGAGAAGTAAAACAACAAACCCTCCTCATTTTGACTAAAGTTTTTGGTTGGTGTGGTTTTTGGAAAGGGCACGTGTATGAGTTTGTGTTAAAAGTCAGTTTTTTAGGCTTTATCTTGGATATTTCAAAAAAAAATTTGGGTAAACATCATAATTTTTTACCTTTCTGATTTGTCTTGATGAGACGAATCAATAATCTACAAAAGTCAAATGGAAAACTAACAAACATGAAGAAATTTGAATAAGAATAAAATGAGAAAAATGCAAAATTTTAAGCTATGTTTGGTTACACTACCACTTTTCTGTTTCCTATTTTCTATTGGTAAAATCAGTTTCTACTTTTCCTAAAATAAAAGTAAAGCAGAAAACATGTTTGTGTCAACCTATTTTTAAAACAAAAAATAATTGCTGAAACCATCTATTTTTACTTTTTCTAAAATTGTCTCTCTTGCGATTTCTTCATTCCTATTTTTTGAAAATTCAGAAAATAAAAACAAAAAATAGAAAATATAAGTGCTACCAAACATGGCCTTAGTGTAGATTAGCATTTTTCTTTAACAAGAATAATCATTAAAACAAATTAAAAGGCAAGGCCGTCAATGAGCATGAGTGGGAATATTGGTTTAGCTAGGTTATATGAAGACAAAGGCAAAAAGCCCCACCAAAAAACAAGAAGAAGACAAAAGCTTCTTTTTTTTTCCCTTAATAAGATTATTCCTCTAAAGAGTTTGGCATGGGATTCGAAAATAGAACAAAAATGCAGAGAGAAGGAGAGCGCGGGCGCTTGCCTATTGCCTAGCAGCTTATGAAGCCTGATAATGAGATCAATTTCATCCACAGCAAAATTTCCTCTCTTTATATTTGGCCTCAAGTAATTCAACCATCTCAGCCGACAACTTTTTCTGCATCTATTTAATCCTGTAATACAAAAAAAAAAAAATGCTGATACACATGTTTTTTTCTCTCTAAAGAATTACTATCACAAAAAAGAAAAGAACGCTTATACAAAAAAAAAAAAAAGGGCCGGCCTTTAGCTTTAATTCATTATTTTAGATTTTTGTGAGTTTACTTTTAACTTTCATTAGATTTGCGTTCAGGCTTTTTTGTAATAACCTAGCATTCCTCTTGACGATAAAAGTATAATAAAATAAAATTATCACTAAAATTTTTAAAAAAAAGTTAGTTTATAGTAATAATGCGAAACTAACATCTTTTTTGAGATTCATTTATCTTTCGTAACTTTTTCCAAAACTCATCCATCTTCTTTCTACTCTTGTTATTCCTCTCAGGGAGACGACATCGAAGAACAAAAAAAAAGTTTACTAGCGAACCGTTGGTACTTGGTACTATCAAGCAATCTCTCTCTCTCTCTCTCTAAAAAGAGAAAAAAAAAAAAAACTGACCTACTTTGCGAGGGACTTGGTGCCAGTTCCCCTCTCCATGCTTCTCAACGCACTTCTTCAGAAGAAAGTCTTCTTCCTGAGTCCAAGCACCCTTTCTCACTCCTAAAGGAACCTGCAAGTTCATTGCTTTCCTTTATTCTGCAAAGTCCTAAAAATCAATAATCAATAAGCACGTGAAAAGGTTTCAAGTAAAGCTGCTAAAAAATAAAGCGTAGTCTCTGGATTTTATACACATGCAAAGCAAGCACACAGATCTCTTTCTGTTCTTAATTCTGAGGCTCCAATGGTAAAGTTATTGACGTGCATGTCCTCCCACCACAAAACCTTGAAAACCTGAAAACCGGGAATTCTAAACCAACAACGTAGCAATAGGATGAGCCGTAAACCAGATATCCTTGACTCGAAACTTAACGACTTCTTTTTTTTTTATCAGAAAAATAAATTTCATTAACTCATAAATTTCAGCAATAGGATGAAACTTGACAACTTTCTTAGGCCCAGGTCACCAAAAAATAAAAATAAAAATAAAAAATCTCTTGTTAATTTTTTAGTTCCGACATAGATTACTTGTTTTTCACCGGATCAAGAAGGAGAATAGTCGAATTACGCATAAGTTGATCTGGACACCTGAGTGTCCTGACCCTCAAACCCAACCAAAATAAAAGAGAGAGCGCTATAGTAGCTGATCCTATCTCTATTATTATAGTATTTAATAAATCAACTAACAGTCCTCGTCGATTTTTTAACCGCTAATAAAAGTGAAGTTGCTATACCATTACCGCGTACACTTTTGGTTTCACAATAAATCTCTGGTCACATATTTTGCACATATATTTTAATAGGGCCCACCTCAGATCCTACAAATATGATCTTTATTTTTAAAATAATATTTTTAAGAGTTTCTGTAAAAAATCAACTCAATAGGATATCGGTAAGGGCATTTTCAGAAATCGCAGAGCGAATCAGATTATTTCGTCCTACGATTCCTAAAAAACCCTTACCGATATCCTATCGAGTTGATTTTTAACAAAAACTCTTAAAAATTATTTTCAAAATAATGAGTGGTTCGAATCATATTGGTGGGACCCGAGGTGGCTCCATAAAAATATATGTGCAAGATATGTGTAAATATGTATATGCAAGTAGCATCTTAATTTCATGCTGCTACTTTTCAACAGTTACTGTAGAATCAACGAGTGAAATTCTTAAGAAGTGTTTTTCTTTTTTATTAATGTGGGACCATAGTGGTTGTCGTTTTGGCATTCTCCTTTCTGATAACTCAAATGTTTGGACCAGTATATATACATATAGATTAATCATTGGAATTTAATCTCACTGCCTATTTGCAAGGAGCCAATTTATAAAATCAAAGCAAAAATCCTGTATGAAATAGCTCCAAAGGATTTGATAAATTCTAAGAGGTTTCAAATATAAATCTTAAGATGAAGAAAACCCCTATGTTTCATATCTTCATGTCAACTCGTTCCATGGAAAAATTAGTCTATGTCGTTGAGGCACATACCCCTGCGTGACCCCCTTGGGTCCGTGCCTACCCCAAGGCCATTATCCATAACACATAGTTTGGGTTCCTTAACAATGTGCGGTGGAGAAGGGTTTTGGCCCTTTTGGGGCACCATATGGCCGTGCCCCAAGGCACTAAATAACTACTCCATTCCATGCCTTCACCTCAACTACTCATTTTCGGAGCCCCAGTTTCTTAGTACTTCTCCGTCCCATTCTTTAATCCCTTTTGTGGATTACAACTATACAAGGCAACAAAATCATTATACTTTCAAAAACTTATTTTTCTTGTTTTATCCTACATTTTTCTCACTTTTTTGTACTACAAATTTAAAAAATGGAAGTGTAAAAAAGGAAATCCATTATATATTACCCATTTAGTTCTGAAATATATGGAATGGACAATCTTTTTGGGATGAAAAAAAGTGCTAATTGGGATCAAAGAATGAGGACGGTGAGAGTATTATTTTTTTCCTGAAATTTTGCAAGTTAGTAGTCGTTTTAATATGATGATGAAGAGAAGATGTGTTGAAATTGAATCAGTTTAGGAAACAGTTCCTCTAGATCTCTCTTTAAATGCTTGACTGCCCCGTCTTAATTAGAGTAATTGACAGCACTTTATCTTTGACTCCGTAGTATTGGACAATTCGTACACCTACAATTAATATTCCCACCGTTCCATTTTCATTGTCCATTATTCTGTTTGTTTCTTTTATATCTTATGTCTATATCTTTTAGTGTGGATCTTGAAAAATATGCAATGTAAATCTTGTTTGATAGATCTTGATTAATTCTATAATACAAAATTTTCAAATTAAGAAAAATATTATAGATTAAAAGATATAAGCAATTAAAAAATTGTACGTAATTTTTTGAAATGCAAATTGAACGTAATTAAAAAATAGACAATGAAAATGGGACGGAGGAAGTAGTAGGAGAACATGCATTAGGCTTAAGTGGGGTTAGCTCAGATGACCAGGTATATTACATCTCATGTGGATTGTTTTGTCTCCCCAATAGGAGTAGTAGTTGGGCTGGCCTTATAGTGATTGCATGTGGAGTTGTTTCGGTTTAACGTAATTTCTATACGTGGATTCTCAGCATGTACTTGGCAGGTATTAATTATTAAAATACATCATTAGCCGTTATTTTCCCAAACACAAAACATACACTATTAGACTTGATCGCAATTATAATTCAAATCTTTTAATCCAGTATGATTCTGAAATTGTAACAAAGCATGCATCGCACATCCGAACCGTTGATCTTGGCAATCAACAGTCCGGATTGTTGAACGGTTAGACGATTGAGAATACGCACTATACTATGCAATCCATACCATACCATACCGTTACTTGCCAAGATCAATGGTCCAGATATGCACAGAATGGTGCGCACAACATCATCCCCGGGTTCGATGGGTATATTGAAAGGATTAGTTTTGCGAAAATACTTGGTACAAAATCATTCAAGTGTGTGGGCCTCGCATGTATGTGAATGGTTGTATTTGGTGTAATGTTTGTAGCATTTTTCTTTTTTTGGTGTTGTGTTGTGTTTGTTGTGTTTGTAGCATGATTGTAAATTTTGTGTGAGACCCAGTCGATCCCTTCCTATTGCGCCAGTTTTATTTTTGTAAATTTTTCTCCCATTTCCTGGATTAGGAATTTTTTTGATTTTTTGATAATAATAATAGAAATAGGATCAATTTGATCGACTTAAATTCAAGCCAAGCCAATCGGTTCAACACTCAGAACACTCCTACAAAAATGATTGGGCCCCATTTCGCTAACAAAAATAAATACTTATTTGTTGAATTAAAGGTGATGTATTGTAATAGAATGACCAGTCTTATAAAGCGAAAAATAAGTACTTAAGAAATGAGATCCTTAGAGCATCCACATTGTGATAAGCAAATGGGTGTGGATAAATAAACTTAACAACAATGCTCAAAAAACACTCAACATTGTGCTTGATGATTTTCTAGTTCTAAAATAATAAGTTCCCCCAAGCGTAGGACTAAAACTGACAACGTAGCACAATATTCTATAAGACTGGAGTCAAGTCCACAAAGACAGTGATGTGTGCTGACTTAAAAACTCGGATTGTTATAATTTAAACGGACTCTTAGGTAGCCACCTCTTGTAGTTTGATGCTGAGATTAACTAATCTTACGAAACTATTTGGTTTTTTTCAAATAATTAAAAAGAATGTACTATCGTAGGATTCTAGCACTCGTAATCAGTCCTGACTAACCTGCTTCATTCGATGTTCTTAAAAATGTTCGACTTTAAAGAGAAAAAGATACCTGAGAGATGTGAACCTTTATGGCCACCGTTTACCCATGCGCAGCGAAGAATGAGTTTTGGTCCCCCATTCTCCTGTTCACATAAACTCCGATGATGCCCGGGTTCGTCTAACGGATGTTCTTTATTAACCTAAAATTGTCTTTTCTTTATTGTTTGAATATAGAAGTAATGTCCGAACTGGTCACGGCATGCTAATCACCACGCGGCCATACCTAAACAATTACTCATTCATTATTAAACAAAAAACAAAAGAAACCTTAGTTTGAAAAAGGCTTCTTTCATGCCAGATGAAAAATAAATAAAAAATATCAACTAATCAAATACCAGGGAATAACTTTTACAAAGAACAAAAATTAAAAATAAGTTATCGAAGTGCGAGTAATTAAACCAAACTTTGAAAACTCGAAGGCAAGGAGCTCTCAAGAAAACTGCAAAGTAATATTCGGAACTTGTACCGAGATATGCGCCGCTCTCGTTTTTCCTCTGCAGCTCTCGGTCTCCGCTTTTCTCTTCGGCAGCCCCGTCCGTAGTCCTTTGTTTTTCAGAAAGTCTACTGGAACAGTAAATCTATGCATAGATTTTTATGCGAGGCCTACTAAAAGGTTCTACACAAGTAATTCGAGTCGTTTATTATATTTAAAACATTTTTTTAAGGGCCATCGCAAAAAATCAGCTCAATCCAATACCTATAAGTACTTGATCTAATCGTCCAACTTTTCATTCTCTAAAACCTTGAATGAAAAGTTAGATGATTAAATCAAGCACTTATAAGCATCAGATTGAGCTGATTTTCACGGAGGCCATTGAAAAAATGTTTTAAACATAATGAACGGTTTGAATCACTTGTATAGGATCCGTAGTAGACTCCAAATTGAAATTTGTGCACAAATTTACTGTGCCAGTAGACTGGTTCTATGTTTATTGCGTCACCGCAGTGATCCCCATGGCAGCACTATTTTCTTTTCTTTTTTTTTCCTAACTGACTCCTCCCTATTAAGCCTTGGCCCACCATGTAATAAAATAAATCCAAGCACAGTTCTTTATTTACTTTCGGTGAATATCCATTCGTTCGCCAATCAGTGCTAAACTAAACTGTTAGACTTCATATTGCTAATCAAATTAAACTCGAACAACCTAATCTCAAGCACCATTTAATATTCCAATTTTGCATTTTTTGTATCAAACCCTTCAAATACCTACAACACAAAAATAAAGTATAAAACTCTGAGTGGTAATATATAATAGACTTAATAAGGATAAATTAGGAGGCGCATATATGAACATTTACGCCTATCACATTGTAATAAGCAAAGTTACAAGTCTTTTAGGGTATTCACAATGCTATAATCAAAAATTGAAAACTAAAAATTGTCATATCAGCTTTTAATTATTCATTTAAGAGATTGTTAAAGTTAGCAATATAAATATCTACAATGGCATAATCAAAATTGAATAATTAAAATTTATCACATCATCTTTTCAAATTATAAAAAACTAAAAACCGTAGACAATAGAGAATAATTTATCTAAAAATAGTTTTGAAACTAATAAAAACTATTTACTAGAAATGGAAAATAATTTTTGAAACTTTTTTTTCGAAAAAAACTATTTTTAAAAAACTGTTTTCTAAAAAAAAATTATTAAAATATTTTTTCCTGAAAATATTATTCAAAAATAAAGAAAGGGGAAAAGGGAGGAGAGATAGAACATTTTTGTATAATGATTAGTATATTTGATTGAGAATATATAGGGTTTATATATTAAATTTGATTATTATCAAAAGGTTGCTAGTTTTGGTTATCCAAAACTCTAAATTTGATTATTTCTTAGGAGGTTGTTAAGTTTGATTATAGCATTGTGAGTCATATTTTGCGTCATTATTGTTAACTTTAAAAACTTTTTACTTTTGATTATAGTATTGTGGATACTCTTAGTAAATAACCAAATTTCACACATTCTACATAACCAAACTTAACAATTTTTCAAATAATCAAATTCGAATTTTTCGTAAACGAGTTCTAATTACGCACCCGATCACACCAAATTATTCATCTCGATAAGATGACACCAAACCTCCTCACACACTACCTAAAGAGCCGCGCATGAGATCCACTCGCATCACGTGCCAAATTGAGTAAAGGCGCGTGAGGGTGTGTGAAAATATTTTCAGCCACCAGCTTTTCAATTTTGAAATCGTCTCTTGAGACGAATAGTATGGCCAGTGTGGTCGGGTGCGTGATTGAAACTCGTTTGCGATTGTACATATGTGGATTGTATATTTTGGGATTTTTTTGTTAAGGATGCAAAAATAACTAATGTTGAGACAGATATTGTTAAGTTTGATTATGAACTAAATGGATAATCAAATGCTGACATGGCACATTTTAATTATTGGTTTTGATTATTACCATTGCAGATGCTCTTACGGCCTATTTGGATGGAAGATTTGATTTTGAGTGGATATAAAAAGAGGATGGATGTGTAAGAAGGGTAGACTCACCTCCTAAAAATAATGAATTTGTAATCTAGTGTTTGGATAATTTTTTGAGATGGAAACTTTGGAAGGTGATTTTGATGTTAAATGACTGAATTGCCCCCTCAAATGTTTAAACTTAATTTCATTTTAGAAAAATATTTTTTCTAAAACAAATTAAAGTAAACCATAATTTATTAGGAAAAATTATTATTTCGTGAAAAAATTAAAAAAACATATGTGTATATGTCAATATAGATCTACTACAGTGTACACAACCTTCTCTGACCCATGCCCCTACCCAACCCCGTCCTCTACAACGTCTCGTCTTCTCCGTCCGCTGTCGCCGCCGTCAATCATCACCACTCTAGCCATAAGCCTCTTGCTCCGATCATCACTACTCCTTCTACCTCTCTCCGTCCACACCTCCAAAAACTTTACTAATTCCCCTACTACAAGCAACAGGGGCGGCTTCGGCGATGATGGGTACAACACTTCGGCTCAGGCAGTGAACAATACTTCGGCTCAGTGATGGTGGTTCAAGGGACACCCAAAAAAACACCTCAAATCTCAATCTTATAGTTTTCGATCAAATTTTTATGATCCGAACTGTTCAATGTGTACAGAATGTAATTTTAAGGGTGCCCGCAAGAAATTAGCAAAAAAATGACTGTGAAAGGCTTCATTTGAACAGTTTTTATTTGAACCGTTCAATAAAAAACTGTTCGGATCAAGCCATTCCGGTCTTTTTTTTTGCCGATTTCTCGCGAGTACTCTTAAAATCACGTTCTGATCACATTGAGCGGCTCAGATCATCAAAATTTGATCGAAAACTATGAATTGTTTTTTTAGATGTATAATTAGTTATTCTCGGAACCGTCCTGATATTATGAGTGTGTGTGTGTTTTCTCAATCATTTGTACACAGAAGATAAACCATGCATGACAAAAGAGAAACGGAAGGGCACAAGGGTAAAAATACCATCCCGCTTGGTGAACGACAAGGTGTACCCTAGCCTTGGCAAATCCACCTCTTCCCTGATTTGTAATCCCAAGAGCGCAAATCCCCATTGCAAATCCGGCTACACTTTTTCATTTCAAACACCGGAGATGAGAAGTAGGAGATGTAATCCCCCGCTTGGCATATTCGGGACCTTCTCCACCAGGCAAACAGGCCCTTAACGGAACGGGCCAGAATCGTTTTCTCGAAAAAGATACACGAAGAGCCGTTGCCACATGTTTATGTGTTGCATTATTATAGCACAAGGAACGGACCGAACATTTAATGCTATTAACAGGTACGAGACTGTGACCGAACATTTAATACGAGTACCACGTACGAGACTGTGGACAAGGGTTCCTGTCCAGTTTTCTTTCAACCGGCGTGGTTTTTAATTTTGGATCATTGGAAGACTCATAATAATTATCGAAATTGTTCATTTTTTTAGAGTTTGTCGAAAGTATTGACAACTCTAAAAATAGCATTGATCGGATATCGTTTGATATAATTTCTAAATGCATTAAGTTTGTAGGAAAAAAAATTTGTCAATTGCAATCCATTTGACTCAATTATATGAGGATAAATGCATTTAAAAATCATATCAAACGATATTTGATCGACGTGATTTTTGGCGCCGTCGGTGTTTTTTATGAGTTCTAAAAAATAAACGATTTTGATCATTCTTGTGGGCCCCTAAATGGTCTAAAATTGGACCGGATTAGTTAGAAGAAAACTGGACAGAACCCTTCCCATAATCTCGTACGTGGCAATTGCTTTCCGTCCTTTATGCTATACATAAACGTGTGGCAATGGAACACTCCTCGTGTATCTTTTTCCAAAAAACTTCTCGATTGGGGGACTTAACATCATTTGAGTTGTTTGCCAAAAACAAAAAAAAAACAAATAAACAAACAAACAAACAAAAGATATTTGATGGAAGATTTAACCAAAAATCTCTCATATATTTTTTAGCTTAAGGATAATTACTTTTTGCAATCAAATAAAGATAAATGTGTCTATGAAAGTACCTAAAATTCTGGAATACTTTATGAAAGTGCCTAAAATCCTATGGTACTCTATGAAAATACTTAAAATCCTAGGGTACCCCATATATGAAAGTGCCTAAAACTCTATAATACCATTTGAAAGTGCCTAAACCACTAAAATCTTATAATATGAAAGTGCACCATAAAATCCTATAAAAGTGTCTAAACATGTTTTGGCCTTATGGCTAAAAAACTCAAAAAGTTGAAGGACTTCCACTGAAAACTATTTTGACGGTGTCCTTCCCCTAAATGAAAACTATTTTACCGTCCTTATGGCTAATTTTCCCTTTGAACAAAGAGAAATGATAATGCCACAACAATTTTTATTTCTGCCAAAATTCTAGTTCATAAAAACGTTGTACCTTTTTTTTCAACAAAAGAGAGAAGATTTTATTAATCTAAGAGGCGGAAAAATGCCTAAACATCAAAGAAAGAGAAACCACAAGGGGGTAAGATAGTTGTTCACAGACCGGACAAACTATAAGAAAGGGCTTTCTTGCATAAGCATATGCAGCCCTATTACAATTACATTTGACAAAACTAAAATCACACAACTAAAACGAATCCTTCAACGATAAACAATCTTGTGCCAAAATTGCAATATCAGAGGGTGGATCTTTTGACATGGAACATCTCCGGACAATCAACTCCGCATCCGCATCCGATTGAATGAGAACATGTCCTACATTCATTCAGAGTAACACCCAAATTCATATCATTTCTAATAGTCATAGCCTCTACAAGTCGTGAAGAAGTGAGGCCTTCATATGACATCGATCATATTTCTAATAGCCATAGGCTTGGTACAAGGTTTTTATGCATTACAATTTTGACATTGTCAAAAAGAACCCTATGAGTCGACACATTCCATTATTTATGGCATCGATCATATTTCAAATAAGGAAATGTGAACACTTTTTTCCTCATATCCATTTTTTGAGTATAGAATTCAAATTCAAAACTTACCATATAGCTCTCTCACTTACATTTACAAGATACAAAAAAATACAGTATATTTCAAGCATGTGAAAGCTTATTCATGGTATTCAATTCAGTGTTCTGGGAGGGAGGGATAATTTAACTCTTTTCTATATCCTTTTGTATCAAGTTATCTTCTGCTAGGTGGTTGGCTAGAGGTGGCTAGGTGGACGTCAGAGGAGTTTCAACTGGTGGTGGTGGTGGTGGATCTGTCTGTAACAGTACTGGATGGTGGTGGTTTCTGTTAGTATTAGGTTTTGGATTTTCTTCAGACTGGGTGTCGCGCCTGAGGATTTATCCTCGGCCAATCTCGTCCCTCCTTCGGAAGGAAAAGGGCATGAAGGAAGATAAGTGATCCGGTTCCTATGGATTGCGACATGTGGTTATGTGGGGGTGAGCAAATAATCCACTAAACCGTGAATCCAGTCCAAACCAATCCAAACCGAATTATTTTGTTTGGTTTTTAAGTAGTGTAGTTTGGTCTTGATTTTAAAAAATTAAAAACCCAGTTATATGATTTGCTTTGTGGATTTACATTAACGGTTGCGGTTCCGAACCAATCCGGACCATATATATGCATTTATATAATTTTTAATAGTAATTGCCTTAAATTTCTATTAGTTCACGAGTTTTGGTGATGGTTGATTTTGATGAGTTTTGGTGATTTCAATAGAATTTTAAGTTAAAATATAAGTTTTGGTTTTATTTATCTATGTCATTTTGAGAACTTTAAATCGTGCATAAAATTGATATTTTAACTTCAAGCAAACCGTAGTTCAAAATCAAAACCGATCCGTATCTTAAAGTTCTGGATTTGTTAGGTTTTATGAATTTTATGGATTGGTTTGGTTATCAAAATTTGTAATTCGTAACCAAATTAATCCGGACCATACTCACCCCTATGGTTATGAAGGAAATGAGTTTTGTGTTTTATCAAAGGGGTTCAGATATTTTAGAATATAGTTCTATTTTTAGAAAATGGGGGGGATTTTATAAAAGTGATCGAGTTTTCATTAAGCTGCCTATGTATTTCCGGGAAAATGAGAATCAGGTTTGGCCATAGTTCAGGCTACAAAAGGGTTTAGAAAATAACTTGGAGTCGCCACTGGGCATAGAGTTCAGGTGTGCCAGGTCACATGTTGAATATCCGAAGAATATTTCAAGTCAAGGGCGGAAGTGTGCTTGGGCTACAGTAGGCCGTAGCCCAAGTGGGGTTTGAAAGACCAAAAAAAAAAAAAATTATATGTAAAAACACAATCCATACAACACCTAACCCATTTAGCCCAACCCATTTTTTACCGCCTAGCCTAATTGTTGAGATAAAAACACACAACTCCATACACTACGTCCGTACGTCGTTACTCCCTCCCTTGTCATCCCCGTTTTGTCATCTATTACACTCGGACAAGCAACCTGAAGGCCTAAAGCAACGATTTCAACAGCGATGCTGGAAGAGTTTGATTGGTGACTGGACTGATACTCTAAACCGGACGAACTCGAAAGCAGAACAGAGTATCTGTCTCCTGACTCTCCTCGAAATCCATCCCCGTTTTGTGACGGTGAGTAATGAGTATCTCATTCTTTTTTTTTTTTTGATCCACTGAGTATCTCATTCTCAATCTCATTAATTTGAATATCTGATGTCTTTTCTATGGAAGCAAGACAATAGTTTATAATGGTTTTTATTTATTCAAAACCCCTTCAGTGTACACTGCATATTCTTTTGGAATTTGAAGAATGCACAAGAGTCCAAGATAATAGTTTATTCTCTTGCCCTTATGATTGTTGTTTATTCTAGTTAGCTCCAAAAAGCGGCACTATTTTTTAGTTGGCAATTACATCGACACAATGCATTTTTCTTTGCATCACATTCTTAATTTATTGAGTTGTAATTTTTTTTTTTTTTAAGCGTAACGAGTTTGTATAGGATTAGAATAGAAGAAATCTATTTTATTGTAATTGAGCGCGCGTTTTGGTGAAGGCAAAATGAAACTAGTAAACTAATGGATCACCGTTTGATCCGACGGTCAGTCTAGTGCCTCTTTTTGGTCTATATATATGTAATTTAGGTTAGCCCATGGTAGATTTAATTCCTGGTTCCGCCCTTGTTTCAAGTATTTTAGAAAAAGAATTCTGCGAGCCCGATATTTAAAAAAAAATGACCCTGTTTTTTTTTTTTGGCTTTTTAGAAAAAGACTTTAACTCTGCTGAGGTCAGAAAAAAAAGAGTTCCGTAATTTATACTAGTACTTGTAGAAAAGTGGAGCACGCTACCCCACCCCTTGCGGTTCTCTGTTTGCCAACGAATTCACGACGGGGCTGGTTGACAGCTAAACTTTCTTGGCTTCTTGTTGAAAGCTTTTTCTCAACAACGATAGTAGTACCACCGCACATGGTCGACGCATTGGGCACAACACACCGTGTGGAGCCCACTCTTAATTTTATAAAAATACAAAAACAAATATTTATAAATTTTAAAATAATTATTTATAAGGTTTTGTAAAAAATCAGTTTTAACGCATATTAATAGGTGTGTTTTTTGAATTTGTAGAAGCGAAACTGCAACTAATTCAAGAAACGTACCTATAGATATTTGTTGGAGCTAATTTTTTTTAGGGCCCTATAAATAATTATTTTAAATTTATGAATATTTTTCTTTATTTTTGGGGGCTCAAAGTAGACCTCGCACAACATGCAGTGATCCATGCAGTGGACCAAGTGCGATAATCCTAGACTTTCTGTTTTTCATGATAAATTATTGACTGGAGTAATATGACAAAATGACTTTTGTTACGTTACGTTTGTGGTGATCTTTTTGTTTTTTTTTGATAGGCGTGTGTGGTGATATTTAATGTTACGCGGTTAAGTTGAAGTGTGGTGTGGAGTGTAAGAGTGTTGATTCTGGAGTGGAAAAGTGGTCGCATATGTCGACTGTATGGTTAGTGGAGTTCATTCCGGACCCCATAAATAAATATAGGAAAATATTTGTAAAATTTTAAAATAATTTTTTTTATAAGACTCTGTAAAAAATCAGCTCTAAAGAATATCGGTAGTTATATATGTTGTTTTCTGAATTCATATGGACAAAACTGCTATTTTAAAATTTATCAATAAGGAGTATTTTTTTTAGAAAACCTATGGGGACCGACAGGTTCCCCACCGAAATTGTACCAACGGCTGTGCCAGACCGTCTCCGGCCACTAGATGGCCGATCCAAGCCGTCCAAAAATTCTAAAAAAAAAAAAAACAAGGGTGCCACGCGGGAATCAACGGCATCCAACGTGTGTAAGATGCTTGATCCAAACACCCTATTTTTCATGTGTATACACTGCATCCGATGTGTGTGTGTACAATTTCTCGTATGGTACAATTTCTATCGTAATTTAAAATCTTCCTTTTTAAAAAGCAGTTTAAAAGCTTTTGTTCTTCGAAATTAGTTCGTTCCAATTTAGCATTCAGAATTTTTCAAATATTCTTAGAAATCCTTTTTTTATTTTTTATCCACTTAGAAATCCTGTTTACTTCTATAAATTTTGTGGAAAAAAGAATTTTGTCATTAACCATAAATCACCTAAACAAGCACTAATCTGATATCCGATTTAAAAAAAAAAATCAATTCAAAAGATGAACAGACTAAAGCCTTCTTGTTGGAGTAAAAAAAAAAAAAAATAGTTCAAAAGATGAACCGATGAACTTGTATTCAAAAATTAGGTTTAGTTCTTCTAGTTGTTACAGAATATTTCTAAAAAATGAGGGAGAGAGGGTGGACTATAACTATATGTGCTCAATCATACCCTACGGCTTTTTAATGAGGTGGGTGTAATGTTAAAATCCGGACCGTTGAATTTAGATCGGAGAGTCCTCCAATTTTTGAAGAATTGGAGAGGAGCCAGACTCCATAAATTTAGGCCCAAACCTTCATAAATCAATTGACAAATCTATCTATACTATTACTAAAAGAATGTAGTTACCTAAAACAAAAGACAGCTATATCCTTAACTCTCTTTTCCTACATGAAATTTACATTAGAAATTAATACACGTGCAAGTGACATTACCGTAGAAATTAATAAACTCACATGCAAAGTAATTAGTAAAAGATTCGATTCCTTATTCAAATCCTACATTTATCGTGTTCGGTTAAAAACTCGTTTAAAATTAATTTTTTTGCATAGACAAACCAAACTTAAATTTTTTTAAACTTGTTAAGCTTTCAAATGAAGCTTTAGTTAGCTAGCTAGCTAATATTCTACTCATAGGACTTATGATGTGCATTAGATGTTAAACAACTCGTGATGGGCTCCATTAAAAGTTGTTTGCAATCAACCTGGCTCACAAGTAAGTCAAGTTGTATGTGGGACTTTGGGTTGGTGCTGTGCATTGAGGTGCATAACATCGTGTTACGCATCTCTGAGCCGTCAGATCGTGCATCCGACGGTTCAGATCTCATCTTGGCAATCAACGATCGAGAGTCGTTCATTACCGAAATGAGATCCGAGCCGTTGAATGCACGATCTGACAGGTCGAAGGTGCGCAATACAGTACTGCGCACACCACTGCACAGTTTTGATTGTTTAAAATGGGTTTGTATAAAGAGTACTTTTGCTTAGTACAATAATCTAAAAGATGACAGTTTTAAAAGTGTAATTAGATATGAAAGATGACAGTTTGGAAACAATTATCTATGGAGCTGTTATTAAAGTCTAAATCTTAAAATGACGGTTTGAAACTGTTATTAATATCCATAAAGATGATACTTTTTAAACGTAATTGAACATAAAAGATGACAGTTGTGAAACGTCATTAAAGTGTTTTAAAGTCATCATCTTTTGTAACGACCCGTTTTCACCCTGTACAATATTGTCCTCTTTGAATACCAAATTCCATCAGACTTCCCAGTGAAGTCACACATCCTAGGATTACTCCAATGCGAGTATGCTTAACTGTGAAGTTTTAATAGGCTTTGGCACCCTTTTTGCTTTAAAAGGCCTTGTATAAGATAGGATGACAATATATTATTTATAGCATACAACTTACACTTCACCAAGCGATGTGGGACCACTTTCGATTGACTCTTCTGGTCACCGATCCAACAGTCCCCCACACAGGTTCCAACTGCCCTCAGGCCAGTTGATCATTACCTGAAACTCCCCAGGGGCGGGGCGTCACAATATCTCCCATTTAGGAACACACGTCCTCGTGTGGGGTCGAAATTATGTCCCACATTTCCGGTTTGTTCAGACTCTGATACCATATGAAACAACCCACTCCCGATTTGAGATTTCAAAGCAACGACGTTCATAGATAGGCAGATAGCGCTATTTCCTCCAAAAATAAATTTTTGTTCTTCAATGTCGCTTATAAGGAGAAATTGATATTAAAAAGAAATAATAGTTATGTTACTATTTTATAAAATGACATCATAAATATATTATATCATAGTTGAACAGAAACTGACATTAAAAAAAAATAGTTATGTCACTATTTTAGAAAGTGGCATATAAATATATTATATCACAGTTTTTTAGATGACTGACATTATTTATCTATTACAATCTTTTTAATTTTAATTTTTTCGAAAAGTGACATTTTTCCTTTTTCAACCATCATCTTTTAACAATATTATAATAGTGCCTTTTTAAACTATTAATTAATAATAAACGATCACTACTAATTTGATAAGTTGGTTCAGTAACACTTGTCAATTTTATCTTACTTCACACACATAATTTATTTAATGACTGAATCGTTTACATTATATATGTGAAATACAAAATAAAAAATCCGAGATGTACATCAATTGTAAAAGTTCATGAGATAATCAAGCTCAACAACTCAACCAATACTAGAAATAAGTCCATTATAGGAAAGACGCAAACAAAGACAGAAAATTCCCATCTAAATGAAGAACACTCACACGCATGTGAAGAGATTCAAACTCCTGATCTCTTAGCGAAATTTGATGTAAGAGCCCTGGCCAAACTGAGCTAGCACGGTTGGAGAAGCAGTCGGTTAACCACCAAGAAAAGGAACACTATTCCCATCTGTCCCAATTCCTGGCCCTTCTCTAGCCCATTTGTTTACAATGGGCTCCTAGTTTGGGCCTCCAATGGACCAACTGATCTGAATACCAGTTTCCAAGTGCATGCTTTTCGTCTATTAGTTTGGCAAAGATTTGAGGGAGATTTTACGGATAATAATAAGTGGAGAGAGATACAGTGAAATAAGTGGAGAAAAAACTTATTAAAAACTGCACTAACAGAGAGGAGGTGATTTCGGGAATCCAAAGTGAAAAAAAATAAAATAAAAGTTCTGTAAAGATAAATGATCGCTTTCTACTAGAAAGTTCAAAATTGCTTTTGGTTCTAATTACTGAAATAAATTAACTGTTGTGATTCCTTTATATGTCCATTATAATTCAAAAGGTCTGATCGCATTAAATTGCGTTTCAGGTGACCAATTTTCTGAATTTATTTTCTAATTATGTTAGCTATTCTAGATAACTATACGATTTATCAAATACGGGGTTCTAAAGAAACTACCATTAGATGAGGTAGCGAAGACTTTGCATAGTCTTTGTTTTTTTTTTTGCTACACGTTATACATCAACAGGGTTAGAGGCGAGTTAATAAGTTAGTCCATGAAAAGTCCAAACGCTGTCCATTGCTCTCAACACTCAAGACTAGACTCAAACCCTGACCTCTCTTGTGAAGAAACCGAGAAATACCATTAGGTTACAAGCCCTTTAGCCATTTTGCATAGTCCACGAAGACTTTCCAGCTTTTTGATTGCTACTCATCTTTGCCTATAATAGTCAGAGTTAGTTATTGGAATCTAAATCATCAACCCAAACCTCATAGCTTCCGTATGCAAAAGATAAAAGAAATAGAACTATGTGTTTTATTAGGGAATTGGAGTTGGTGAATGATTAGATTGGCATTGGAGTTGGAGTTGGAGTTGGTGTGGAAGTACGTAGCGTGGGACTTACGAGTTAACTTTTTCATAGGTTCAAAAAAATGTTGGGATTACCAATTTAATTGGTATTTCCGCTAAACGAGAGAATTGATCACCTACATGAAAGCCGCGATCCGAGCAAGTTAAAACTTAGAAAGCATATGTATTATATGGAAAATACTCCATTCCAATGGAAAATTGATACTCCCTCCGTCCCTAATTAATTGACCACCTTTCTATTTTGGGTTGTCCCAAATTAATTGTCCACTTTCCAAAAATGGATGGGTAAAACTTGCCAAAATTCCTTTTTTGCCCTTCTTAAAATTGAACTAAATGTATGTACATTCCAAAAAATTCACATTAAATGCTTAAAGTCAAACAAAACAACACAGATTCGATCCCAACTGATATTGCTTTTTTTTTTTTCAATTTTAAAAGGCAAAATACATTTTACAGAGTTGATTAAGACTATTAACACCTATTTTCACTTCTCCTTCGGTTTTTTTCCCCCTTCATTTGAACACCCATTCAAATATTTACAGATTCACAAAAGATAGTGTTGCATATAGCCTTCTCTCTATTCAACAATTTCAAACTTGACTTGAAGAGTGCCATCAAAAACTTCTTAGCTGACTGAACCACTTTGCAGAAACACAAAATTTAAGCAGCCTTGTTACCTGAGAGAGAGAGAGAGATAAACAATTCATAAGTGGGATGTTTTCCCAACTCTAAGCATAAAAAAAGAAACAAAAAAAAGAGAGAATAGAACTGGTTGAATTTTAAAAACAAAATCAGCTCCCCTTGACGATCAGTCTAGCAAAAAAAATGAAGAAGAAACTCACCTTGATGTAACTAGTTGGTTCACTGTTGTAAATGAACCAAGGCATTTTGTAGAATATGAGGCTCACATTCTAGGCTAGAAACAACAGAACCTTCCCTCAACATTTGGCTTTTTCCTATGTGTGGCAACTTGTAATTGTTGCCACCATCAACCTTCATCACCTCAATCATGCAAGCTTGTAATGATAAAAACACACGGTTGAGATTATCTGATGACATTTCTTCGAATGACTTCTCCACTGCATGAACAAGCTCATCAATAGTTCTCGGTGCTTCTTGATGTTGAAGAGATTGTATTGCCCTAAAATATCCAAGGTCTAAAACATTCATATCAGGACTTTGAGGCGGTTGAAACGATAAGCGCATATTGAACCCGTCCTTACTTGCAGCTTCTACAAAATCAACATCCAATGGACTAATGTGAGGTTTTGCATTATCTTGTTGAAGGTAGATGGGTTCCGTTGCACTAGAACTCGGCCATTTAGATCAAATAGCTGGGAGAACTTTCACAATCAAACACGAACGATAGATGTCTTTGGTTACTGATACAATCGCCTTAGTCTCCATTGTACCGGCTGGTCGATTTTTACTGCTTCGCTTTGCCGGTTCCTTGAATGTGAATGGAAAAATTCCTATCTTACCTGAAAACTCCTCATTTCCAGCGGCATCAAACCTTGGCCGAGCTACGGCTGCGAGGAACATAACTTTAGTGATGAATCGTTTGCTTTTACAAGTACGATATGGTTCAAGTTCTTCTGGGAGTAAATAGTACTTGTGCGATTCTTTAGACATGTAAAACCATTTCTCATCAATATGGACGTAATCGTACATACTTTTGAACCTTGGCTGGCTTTGAAGAGTTGTTGGCTCTAGCATGGAAACACAGAATTGCAGCCTTGATCTCATAGCTTCTTCGGATAGATGTGGCCTTAATGCATTTGAGTGTGGCCTGACCAAACCTTCTTTTATTCTCCTATGCAATACTGACTTTGGGACAGTCAAGGCACTTGAAAATGCGCGTATATTAGACCGACGTTTGAAAGGAATTGTAGAAATTTTGTTGATGTCGATTTCAACTCGCTTGCGCCCTACTGCTCTTGATCTCTTGTTGGATACATTGACAGCCAAGCCATTGGCGATGCAAGCTTTTCCTCTTTGCCAAATCCGACGAATTGTTCTTACATTGATAGAGAACAATTTAGCAAGAGAGGTTATACAACCCTTCTTTAGTTTTCCACCTTGACTTTGCATCAAACAATTTTTCGTATATTCTCTGGCGTTGTTCGTCCGTAAGATTTTTGTTTGATCTAAAACCAGTGGAGGTATTTTCATTGGAAGAATTCATGATGGATTTGAAAAGGGTAGGCACTGGTTTAATTTGGGAAAGAGATGAGGAAGAGAAAGACAAGGATAGCAATTCTTTTGATTTGGAAGCAGATATGGAAGGAGAGATTAAGATGGAAATGCTTTGATTGGGAGATGAAAAGGGAGAAAGAAAGGAAGTGTTTTGGCTAGGATACGGAAACAGAGGGAAACAGAGGAGTAAGCTGTGAGTTTAATACTCCAGGAGCAGTACTATTACCCCCCTTTTTTTAACTTTTGAATTTACCGCTAACATTTGGAAGGATTTGGGTTGGGTCAGCACTTGCCAATTTCCGGAGTACTACTACCACAAATTTTGCCGCCAAATTTTTTGAATTTAGTTGCACTAATTTTTTCAAGCTCACAGAAATTTTAATTGAAGGGCATTTTTGGAAAACAAATATTTTTAGGGTGTAATAATATTGTCTACTTAAATAGTTGGATTCCCCGTAGTGGACAATTAATTGGGGACGGAGGGAGTACAATTATTAGCTCAGTTCATTAAATTCGAAATTGAGATATCTTGAATAGAACTTCTAGTATCACAAATGCTTCATCGTAGAAAGAAAGCAAGGGTAGAGAGAGAGTGTGTGTGTGTCTGGGGTGGGTTCCTCCCCAACCCCTCCGCCCCCCATTTCCCACCTCCCCCCTCCTTCGGCCCCCTCTCCCAACCTTTTCCTTCCTCCTCTCCTCTCAATTCTTCATCTCCGATCTCTCTCTTCTCCTTCTCTCTTCTCGTTGGACCTATGGTTGTGAGGTGGTTAGAACTCTCTTCTTAAGAAATTGAGATTTCCTACTCTCCCCTCCATTATTGGACTCGGGAGTTAGGTCAATCTGGAGTTCTAGATCTAGTTTTCTTGGAATCAGTATATCGGTGGCGAAGACAGCGTCTGCAGTGGCTTCTACCTCTAGCCTGTAGCGGGACGAGTTCGAGTTGGTGCGACGGGTCATCCAAAGGGCTTGTTCTATGTTCATACACGGCCTCTCAACTTTAGCCTCTCCAACCCCTCTTCACAAGTGTGTTCGACAGATCTGGCTCCGACATCGTGATTCCCTATGGGTTTTTTTGGTTTGTTGTATTTTATTTTCTTTTGTTAGTTTCTATATTTTGGAACTGGTAGTGTCCCCTCTTATTGTACTGTGTTTTACTTATACATAAATCGAATTTATTTTCTGGTAAAAAACAAATGCTTCATCAATTTTTATGAGCGCAAGGCAACTTCAACTCCTAGCATCACAAATGCTTCATCAATTTTTATGAGCACAAGGCAACTTTCGTTGGATTTCTACTCTGATTTTGAGAAGCTTTAGCTTTTGAATGCCACTCGTTAGAAGTATAACTTGTTCCCTTGAAATTTCACAGTAGACCAGAATGCACGAAATATATGAACGGATTCTTGATAGACAAAAAGCCTAATATGCCACCGAGTTCATTACCAAGGGAAAGTCGAAAGAAGTAGGTAAATCCTAAAATTTGTACAAAAATTTCACTCATTTACATGTCTCAATATAGAGCAATGAAACGGGATCCCTAATCCGGCTCTATTTTACAAACCCCTAGAACCAGGAATATCAATCCACTGCAACTGCAACTCCAGCTCACCGCATTCCACATTTCGCAGTCTAAGGAACATTTTTTGGACTGTCTTTCCATTGATACATATAATGTTGCTCTCTTCAGATAAGCAATTTTGGCGGCTCGGTTTTACTCTTGTGATTATGGTTCCGTCTGGGAGACCCTCCAACCGCATTTTTACAGCTTCTATGAACGGTTTGATATCAAACTCAGCATCTCCCATTTTGTCGTCAAATGTGAAGGTATCCCTATCGAAGACCGTCTGCAATCACAAAAAGAAATAAGCATATATACCGAGTATTTCAGAATTTGTTTTAAATTTGTCAAAATGACTCGAGGGCCATCCCTATAGTGGAGTATCTTATTGTTTCAGTGACACCTTAGATCTAGTGTCACCTAAGGATTGTCACATGCGAGAATCTGGACTCCCCGTTACAATCCTTAGCTCAACTCAGCAAAATACTCTAGGGGCCCTTTTGATTGTGAGAATAGTTGTGATGAGCCCTTTCTCATAATTAAGGAGCCAATCAAAAAACACTACTAGTATTTCGTACGTTTTTCTTTCATTTCTCACCAAATCACTAAACCCTTAATTTCTTTTCTCACCAAATTACTGAATCCAAAGGTGCTGTTAGCCTGTTTAGAGCATCGTCCCTAACCATTGTCACTATCGTCGAAAGTGAAACTTACTTTACTTCTTGAACTGAAAGACTTCCTAAGCAAATACTCTAAAATCAAATATAGAGTATATCAACCTCAAGGGTTTGGTCAACTATTGGTTGTGAGAAAGCAAAAGTGCTCCTCCATGAAGTCACGGATTCCATTCCACGGAGGTCAAACATTTCAAACTTCGGGGGCCCTGGGGATGCCCGGTCATTATCTTTAGGGCCCCGAATTAGTCCAGCTGGCCCGGACATTCATTTATCAAAAAGAAATATCGCTAAAATTCATATTTTTTAAGTACTTATTTTCCGCTTTAATCTAAAAAATAAGTATTTCAGTCAGTGAAATGCGCCAGAGTATATCTTACGAGTAATATTTTCTAAAATTCTATCAGCGTCACAGTTATGCTTGGCGGATGTGGTCGTTACTAGGCTATCGAAGAGAAAAATACATGAAAAAGCACTTACAAGCTTGATTGGGATATTTGGATCTGCAATAGAAAGTGTCAAATCTTCGTTCCACTCTGGATTCACATTTTTCTTCACTACTCGAGTCTTCAGTTTCTGCTTCACACCAAACATACAAACAACATCAGCTGAGAGAGAGAGAGAGAGAGAGAGAGAGAGAGAGAGAGAGAGCGAGCTTTTTCAAAACCCAACTGGCAAAAGTTGTGAGCTATAAACTCAAACATCTTCGAAACTTGACTATCTCTTGGGGCCAAGCCGTACGAGAGAAGTCTCTTGTAAATCGCCTAATCTCTTGCCCTCCTTTTACCGGATCGGGAAAGAGAAATAGTCGAATTACACAAAAACTGGCTCAGACACACTTAACCGCCGGAGATTTATGAAAATAAAACCATGCCAAAGTAGTCAAATTGGGCGACTCTCCCAACTACGTACCCAATAAGTGGAAAGTAGAATAAACTCGTTCGAAAACTAGCCAACAGTTTTCTTAAAACAAGAAATTTGCAGGGCCGATTGACTCCTAAAAACAAAATAAGTGTACTGAAAGGGATCCAGATCCAGAACCAGAGAGAGAGAGAGAGGTAAAGGATAAATTACCTGTTTGCCCATCCGTACAACAACGTAGGGATCACTGCTTCTCAAATGGACATCTCTAATGGCAAGATTTATGCCCCTGTGAATGCGGATCCTGAGGAGACCCAACATTTTCTCCATCGATAAATCAGACATCTCTCAGTTTTCCCGATAACCAGTGTGGTTGGGTCGTTGGTTGGTGATGAATTTATACGCGATATGATTCAGTGGTGGAGCCTTTTATACAGCCATTTCGAAGCTTCATTGTACTAGAGCATTTGGATTTGATCTAGTATTTTTTCTCCCAAGAAAACAAAAGAATAGAAAAATCACGAGAGCTATTTTTCAATTTTCTCTAGAAGATTCAGTGGGCCGGATTCGTCAACAATGGTTATTTGGGTAATCGGGTCAGCACTCTGGGACTGGTAGTGGGTAATTGGTATGAGCATATACTTGGCATATACTTTCTTTAGTGGAGTGATATTCGCCCTCCATTTTTGATATTCACACTCTGGTTTTTTTTATTTATTCAAAATTGAAAGTGTATGTGTTTTTTTTTTTCTAAAAAACAAAAATATATATGAATATAAAAAGGAGAATATGAAAATCAATTCTCTGTTTTTTTACCGGCATATACTTGATACAATGCTAATGATCATCTTCGTTTATAGAATTAAGCGCACACACACAAACACACTAGCGGCTGCACTTGCTTATTCAAAACCATTCACTTAAAGTAATGTAAAAAATTTTGGAAACAAATTTTCACACTTCATTTTTTATTGATGGCGCCCACTTTTAACGTGAAATTACTAGTAACTTCATGAACAAAGTGGAGCACTATCAGAAAAAAAATAAAGAGCGTGAATATCAAAATCCAAACTTTTTTACATCACAATACTAATATACTTTGTCTTGTGTGATGGAGTAGGAGGGAAGACACTCTGGCCCCGTTCCGCAACGCTAAAAAAACCCTTATTTTTTAAGAAAGCAATTTCAAGGTCAAAATTATAGACTTATTGGAATATAAAAATATGCAATATAGATTTTGTTTTTTATATGATGCAAAAAAAATTGAAAAATTATTTTTCATTTACATTATTTTTGAGTTTGAAAATGTGAAATAAGCTGCTTATTTCTTAGGAAGGTTTCTGAAACGGGACCTCTTTAGTCTTTATTGAATAAAGACCGTGAAGGCTATAGTAATCTTTATGGGAGTAGTCATTCAACAAATCTTTAATTTATTATGGCCTCCATCCCATTTTGTTTGCTTACTAGTATTACAAACTTCCTCCATCCATATTTGTTTGTTCACTTTCACTACTCCACACACCTTAAATAACATATTTTTCTATACGAATTTCTAAAAATATATAATATGGATCTTATTTAATAAATCTTTCTTTTATAAAAGATTTTCAAAATCACGAACTACATTATAAACTGAAAAATACAAATGATATAAAAACATAACACGAATGCCGAAAATATATCAACAAACTCGGATGGATGGGGTATATATGAGGATGTCCTAAAATTGTTTGCTTTCTATAAAATCAAAGAAAAATGTACGTATACTTTCATAAACTAAACATAAAAAATGGTTAAAAATAATTATTAAAATAGGGAATAACGGACAATACATAAAAAATTCAATTAGATTTTCTTATTGCATGTCATCACTTTAAAAAAAAGTAGAAATTCTTTTGTGCATGGCAAACAAAATGCGACGGAAGCAGCACAACGGAATTGACTTCTGACTCACACGATTGATCGATCGCTCGCCTCTGACACGCTGGCTGATGGTTTGTCCGTTGTGCAGCTTCGTTGACTAGTGCTTCTGGATGGCTGGACTGGACTTTTATCCCGCGTGGATTTTTCCGTTTGTTTTTTAATAACTGTTTGAGCTGATCAGATCCGGGTTGATAGCCCATCCAGAAAAGAACGAAAAAACTTGGTAGGCAAAAAAAGTTGACAAACGAAACAATAAGGAAATTCCCCAAGCGCACTAATAAATTTTCTGGAAAACTACTGTTTGTAAGTCTTGTTTTCAATCCACTATTACATCACAAACGAGCAGTGATGAACGCAAGATTTGTACTTTGTGGGGACCCAAATCACATCTATTTTTACATTAATAACAAAACATATAATCTATAATACAAATATTGCTATTTAATTACTTCTAGTTCTGAAAAAGAAGAGATTGTGTACTTATACATAATCGCGTTAATTTTATATATAGCTACGACTGATAAATGGTGGGTAGCTTGAAACGTCAGGGGGGGTTTTTCACACATTTAGAGAAAATTTATCAACTTTTCTTCACTGAAGAGATTTACAGGGGCCGATCCTATATTATTTTTTTAAATTAACTTGAAAATATAGTATAATTAGTGGGATAATTAAGAGGTTGTAACGCCCCCAAAATTAGGGTACGTTAATGAAGCATTTATTACATAATAAAAAGAGTTTATTACATTATAAATACTTCAAAGGGGTACAATTATTCAACAAAGAAAGGAAACTAAGATTTCCTAACTACCGCTCCTCTCGCTTCTTCATCCTAGCCAGCTCCTCAGCTCCGGACGCCTCCAAGTGAACTGTCCATCTTGATCATCTACAAGGTCTGACACATTATACCGGCGTCGCCACCAATATAATATGCCAGGGTCACCACAAGGCAACACCGTGAGCTACGAAAGCTCAATAGAGTAACCCTACCCACTAACCCTTAACTTATAACAGTACAACAGACAGTAGCAATGATACATTCACAATCTAACTACCGTTGGTGTCCAAGATTCTCCGAGTTTCTCCTACGCGACTCATCGTAGACCGTGTCAATCATTTTCCATTTACAAAACCATCTTTTTCAAAATCATTTGCATTGGCTCCGTACCGCGGATAACCAAGCCTTTCAAAAATCTTTAGCATTGGCTCCGAACCGTGGATAACCAAGCCATACACACCCAACCTCGGTTCCGCCGTTCCGGGTTCCCGAGTATCCTCACAATGGTTCCGCCGCACCGGGTTCCCATTGGCACACA
>BPLS01000173.1:71603-96279 GCA_019656275.1 Rhododendron kiyosumense | reverse complement strand
TAAAGTAATTTTCGATAAATAATAAGAAAAAAAAGAACTTTATTGCACATATATTTACCAATAAAGAAAGAAAGTGTAAAAAGTAATTTTTGAATGTAAAAAGTAAAAAAAAAAAAAAAAGTTAACGCCTTCCGTTAGCTCCATCCGTTACAAATTGACAAAATTGGACTGCAGGGGTCTAATTGTTAACGGAATGCTAAGTTTAGGTGTTTTTTTTGTTAATAGTGAAAGTCCAGGTGTTTTTTTGCAAGTTGTCAGAAAAGTTCAGGTGTTTTTTTGTTAATAGTGAAAGTCCAGGTGCTTTTTTGCAAATTGTCAGAAAGTTCAGGGGCTTTTTTGAAATTTTCCCTTTAAGTTATTTAACTACCAAAACAAGTCAAGAGGCTTTGGCCCAACGGTAGCTGGAAGTGCACTTATGTACCAGGAGAAAGGAGTTACAGAATTTAACTATTATTTCAATGCGCAGTTGGGTTCAATAGTGGCTCGGCTACAAGGTTGTTCCTCGGTTACCAAAAAAAAAATACTAACTTCCGCCAATTAAAAAAAAAAAACTTCCAAAAACGAAAATATCATTTGGTTTTGATATCAAGGAGAGCAATAATAGACATGGTGTGCATATGTTATTACTCCGTTTATTCTACAAACCACTAGAACCAGGAATATGTATCCACTGCAACTGCAACTCCACCTCGCCGCATTCCACATTCTGTAATCTGAGAAACATATTTTGGACTACACTTCCATCGACCCAAATAACACAACTCTCTTCGGATAGGCAATTCTTACGATTCGGTTTTACGCTTTTGATTATGGTTCCACTAGCGACGCCCTCCAAATGCATTTTTACAGCATCTATCAAGGGTTTGATATCAAACTCTGCATCTCCCATTTTGTCATCGAAACTGAACGTATCCTTGTCGAATACCATCTGCAAATTTCCATATAAGATCAACATTATAGTATTTTAATTAGCACGAATATCTTAATGAGAATGGGAAAAAAAACATTCAAGGAATGCCACTGTTGTAGTCTATGAAAGGCGACTATTGTGTATGCTACATTATTTGGAGTTCATGCCAGAGTTTAGATTAGAGTACTCCTCTTACAAATTTAGGTCAGATCAAATTATTTTTAACCACAACGCTCTGGTTTCGACCACCAACAAATTGTTTTAATTTTTCTCTCTTTTTCATAAGTTCCAAACAGAACCTTAAATATGCATCAGAATTGTCATTTCCAGACGTTTTGACAAGCATTGACAGCTATCACAAGCTTTGCTAATTCTCAACAACTTGAAGTAACTTCTTTTTTAACTTTTCCCCTTTTTGTCTTTTTCCCCTTTATGCGGTGGCAAGGATGATTTAGAGGGACAATTTATTTCCTTGTCAAATACTGGAGCACTACTAAACCAAACTTTGCCTCGTCACATAACCAAAATCTCCACCGAAAAACATTGTCTCGGCACATAATATCGCTTTTGTTGATTTGTCTCGACGAGAGGGATAGGAAAAATAAATTTTTTTTACTTTTATTCAAATATTTTAAGAAATAACAACTTTTTAGCACAAAAAAATGACCTTTTCACTAACATGTCGATCCATGGGTTTTTAAACCAAGTCGATCCACGTTTCAACCACAAAACCTAACTCCTCATTGGATGTAGAAAATACTATTTCACTAACACGTCATTAATAGCTGGAATTGTCATTCATTAATTGAGTTCATCAAACGAAGAAAAAAACTTAAAAAAAAAAACTTACAAGCTTGATTGGGGTATTTGGGTCTGCAATAGAAAGTGTCAAATCTTCATCCCACACAGGATTCACATTTTTCTTCACTACACGAGTTCTCAGTTTCTGCTTCAAACAAACCAAATAAACATCATTACAAATTATTATTCATCCGAAGAAATATCATTAGAAACTAAAATATTTCGAATCGATCGGTAAGCTTTACAGAAGGATTGGTGTTTAGCTCATCCGAAAATTTCTGCAATTTTAAGGACAGAAAGGTAAGAGTGAAGAAATTGGAAGGAAAACGAGGCTAGCTTCTCTGCTCGGCTGTCCATTTCCGCCATCAATAATTTAGATTTTAAAAGATTTTCTCTCTTTCTGGGATGAGTCTTTATAACATTGTTAACTACTTGTATTAAAAATACTTTTGAATTATCAAAATTACACAGGCCGCTCTCCTCGGTCCAACTTCGTATTGCATAAATTAAGAAGCCTGATCGATCCAAACAAAACCTTGCCCAAACAAACAAGTTGGACGAAGATCCCAAAAACCTATTAAAAGTCTAACCGAAAAAAAGAAATGGGGCAAAATTAGCCACGGTTTTACATTTCTTCAAGCATTGTTAACTCCAAATTCCAAAACCAGAGAGAGAGAGAGAGAGAGAGAGAGAAATGGCATACCTGTTTACCCAATCGGACAACAACATAAGGATCACTGCTTTTCATATCTCTGATGGCAAGATTTACACCCCGGTGAATGTGAATTCTCAGTAGACCCAATATGTTTTCCATTTGAATTTGGCTTTTTAAGGACTTCAACGTATGAAATTCAAGAAACTTGATTTGTTGCTTGGTTCTTGTTGATTGTTGAGGAATTATGAGATTCTTGATCCAGCCCCGAGAGAGAGAGAGAGAGAGAGAGAGAGAGTTGTGATACAGTTGGCCTAATCAAATTTGCAATTTATATCGATGCGTTTTAATACAGCAATTTCAAAGCTGTCATGGATTAGTTAATTCGGGCCTACGTTTTGGTTTGACCAATTTGATACTCCATAGAGAGATACAATTCACGCGCTTCTCTAGACTCATTCCCACCTTCTGCGAAAAAGTTTTGACTTTTGATGGGTTGGGCTGGGCTAGTTCGACGAAAATGGGTGTTCGGATATCGGGTTAAACTGCTATATTTGACGTAATTGCTAACAATTCTAAACTAGTCTGAAATACAATAGGTGCAAGTGTTTAAAAATGGAGTTGAAAGGGTGTAATTGAAAATCAGGCAAAGTACAAGGGGTGTCTTTGAAATTTATCCTGGTTTGTTATAGTGTTGTCACGAAATGAGTTCAATGATATAAAGCTGAACTATAAATAAAATTCCACATGAGAGTTTGTTTTGTATTCACTCCTGACCACTCCATACTTGTCCACTCCAACCCCCCTCACGAATGTGATTGATGGATCCGGTCCGTCTCCAGTGTCTTGGCTCCAGACAGCTTTTCTTTTTTTGTTTCGTTTTGTTTGTTTTTTATTTTTGTCTGTTGTTTTATGTATTTTTAGAGCAGTAGTGTCCATTTTTATTGTACTTTGTTTTTCTTATATATAATATTTTGAATGATCTAGTTAGCCTTTTTGTTTTCCAGGTGTTTGGGCCTTGCCCATTTGTTTGGGCCAAGTTTGTTGGTGTCCTATCAACTTTGGGTGTTTTCCTGTTAAAATTGAGAATAAGCGGATAAGACTATAACCTAAAAAACCTCGATCGCATGAGGAAGAATAGTTGACTTTTTTTGTTTTTTTGCCATGTACGTTGAGAAGGATATGTTTTAAACTTTTAATAGATAGGTGGTCACGCGCAAAGCGTACTTATTAGGCCGATTACCATCAGATTTGGGATTTAATACAGCATTATATTTTACCTTCATAGTAGTTAGTGAATTATCGGAAACAATATGAGATAAAGATTTAGTGAATTATCGGAAACAATATGAGATAAAGATTAGATAACTTTTAATTTTAAGATATGCAGCTTGTGCTTCACTTTCTTTTCAAAAAACTACTCCATTATTTTTCATTTAGTTCCTACTTAGTTGACTCTTTCGTTCTTGACATTTCATCCAGACATAATTTCAAATGAGGAACTTACGTTGCCTCGACCTTCGATATTCATACCCATGATTTTTCAGCCTTTATACAAATTAGATTAAAAAAAAAAGGAAAACTAAAATTCAACGTCAAAGACCTAGTTGGACAAGACCTAGGTTCACATAGCCCTTTATTGATGCTAAACATACTAAGATATATAGTAACATGCACCACCCACACGTGGTGGAATTTTAGCTTTGGTCCCAATATAAATGCAGTGGAATCCCCTACAAATTGTGGTGTAGTGTGACGAGACAATACTCTCTAGGCTCGGCCCTAAGATTTTCAAGGCCTCAGGCGAGATTTGAAAATGGGGCCTCTCAAAAGTTTGTGTGAGTAGTGGAGCATAAAAGGATTGTAGTCCAATGGCAATTCACATGACCTTCTCATTGGAGCCGCTGGTCGCGTGGTCGAACCATGGCAACATCATTTCCAAACGATTTTTTGTACAAATTCGAAGGTGTTCACGTTAAAAATGTTGGCGTAGATGGGATTCAAACTCGGGCTTCACGTGTGGCACACGTAATCCTTAACACTAAACTACACAAACTTTCTTGGAAAATAATTGACATAAATAATATTTATTAGGTTTCTTCTATTTGGAGGCCCTAAGATTGGCCCCAAAAAGAAAGGCCCAAGGCAGTCGCCTGGTGGGCCTACGCTCAGAACTAGCCCTAATACTCTCTAACGGAGGTGACGGGATCGATACCATGCACTCCCATTTGTGCACCCAAAAATGAATACAGAGGATCTGACTCGCGCAGGCTAATGTTTGTGTTGTGTTGCTTGTGTCATCATCATTCGTTGGACTAATTTGGATAGTGGGACTTTTATCTAATTGTCTTGAATTTGGCAATTGGCCTCGGCCCTCGGATGACTTCGAATTTCATTTGCAGGTTGAAATCTTACACCTTTTACAGGATTATATTTAATCTTTTTTATGCATTTGATTTGATCATGAGTTTGATTATTGCGGTTCTACTAATTAACAACGTACAGTCCACTGGACATGAGATAGCACACACATAATAGTTTCAAAAACATTAGGGCTTCGTTTGTTTAACTGTAAAATTTTTTTGATAGAATATTTTACTCATTTTTTGTTGTTTGGTTAGGAAAAAACAGTGTAAAATAATTTACCCTATATGATTGAAAATATTTTCCTCTCAAATTATCCATAAGTTATTTTTTATGTCTTTAGATCGATGCTGGTCTTTTCACTCGCTTTCTTCACCTCTACACTCCTAAAAATTAAACTCTGAAGGAGAGGTAATTTAACCTTGAATGATGAGAGAGAGAGAGAGAGAGAGAGAGGAGGGAAACATGGCAATTAATCTGCAGGCTAGAACTTCTGGTCGTATCCATGATCACGATCTTCTCTTTTATAAATATGATTTTTCTTTTGTTTTTATCCTTTCATCGATCATGAGTATATGTATACATACATCATGAAGTGTAAAGGCAGAGATCATTGGCTATCTTCCCCTTCCTCCCTTATCCATTCTTATCATATTTTTTCTATTATATTTTTGTATGGTAAATTTATTTGTGAACCAAACACTAAAAAATACTTTACACGAAAATTATTTGTTCCAAAATCATTTTACAAAATCATAAAATATTTTATTTCGAAATAAACGGAGCCTGCATGCAGCTTTTTGCACATTAACCATTGTTCGTTGGATTGTAGTTAGCACTTACTTTTTACTTTTTCTTTTTCATTTAATTCATTGAAACTTCCATTTAGTTGAATTTCCCAAGAACAAAATTAATAAAGAGTTTTTCCAACGGTAAAGAGTAACTAGCCGAGTCGTCTCTCCATTATGCTACAATTTTAAAGAGATTTTTTTTTTCCCAAACATTGTATACATCAGCAAAGGTTAATGAAGGATGTTAGATCAAGTTAGCACAGGGGCGTCCAGAGGCTATCCATAGCCCTAGCCCCCTAAGCCCCACCCTCCATGGGGGAGGGAGATGAACAATCAACTTCACTAGAAGTGGTTAGGATGCTATATTTGTCATCGTCAAGAAGTTAATTTAATTTATTAGTAATAATAATATAGAGTTTTCTACTAAGGGCTTGTTCTCCTAAATAAGCCACTGGCTTTCCCGCCAAAAATGAGCCAAACAAACCCACAAAAAAACAAAAATAAGCCAATAAGCCACTTGTTTCGTCTTTATTCAAAAAAAATTGGATTTCGGTCAAAAATTTTTACTTTTTAGATTCCTCTCGTCGTGGGGTTGCAATAATCCCCAAAAAATTGACAATAAGCCAAGTGATGCCAAAAAATTTTGAATAAGGACAAAAAATAAGCCAAAGTGGCTTATTTATCCGAACACCCCCTAAGCAAACGTATCTTGTCTTTTGACCCTTGTTAATTAATTTAAGTACTTTGTTAAGTCAAGCTATATTGTCTTGTGACCATTGTTAATTAATTTAATAGCTTCTGATCAAATATATTAACAGATTGAAAGAAAAGTAACTATTGGGGGTGTTTGGGAGCCTACTTTTTGGCTTTTCATTTTCAGCTTTTTGGCTTTTTGAATTATGGCCAGAATGTATTTTGGGTATATTAGAGTGTTTGAGAGATTTGTACAGAATGTATTTTGAAATTGTAGTAGTGTTTGGTAGATGATTGTTGAGAATGAATTATGGGTTGCATTTTTACCATATTGCCCTTTGTCTTCTTATACTAGGTCACTTACGTTTTTTTTTTTCCAATTTTTTTAATTTTATTATTGAATAGTTTTTATGGGCTATCTATTGAAATTTATTATTATTCTAAAGTAATGTTTTGTTTTTGCCTTTTTTTTTTTTGTGTTTTTCAGATCCGCTGTTTACCTTTGGCCTTTATATTATTGTGTTAAAATTATTATTTTTGATATGTATTATTTTTTTCCTTTTTTAATTTAAGGAAGACATTTGGTATTTTAAATTTCAAATAATAAGACCAATGTTACAAGTAACACTTTAATTTAACGACAAATACAAAATCCGAAAATGACAGGAGTATTAAGGGTATTTTCGTAATATAACCTCAAAATCCGAAAATGAGAATCCCAAAAACTCCTCCAACCCAGATTTTGGTTTTTGGCTCCTTAACCCATAATCCGAAAATCTATTCTCCCAGAATCCATTTTGAAGAGTTGTTGCCAAACACCCAAAATCCGAAAATGGGAATCCAAAAATCCAAAAATCCGGTTGCCAAACACCCCCATATGTCCTGGTCAGTTGCTTCATTTTTTAATTATAAGTTTACATCATCATTAATTAACGCTAGTTAGCTCCCAGGCACCTTAGTCTTGCAACCAACCGTCCAAATCAGCCTTATTGCTTAGCAGTTAAGTTTGTTGGCAAAAGTCATTAAGAAAGTTAAGTTTGTTAGCAAAAGTCATTAATTTCTGATTAAGTGATGTAAAAGTGTTTTAGTATACTTAGTGATTAGTTAGTGGAGCTTGACGTCATCAAGTTGTAAGTCAATTGTGAGTTGTTGAGTGGGGTATATATACCTCTCTTGTTGTCGGTATCCAGTCAAGCAAGAAAAGGCAAAATCAATTTCATGTCTTGATTCAACTTAGGGCTTCAGTGTTCTTCATGATTTTCTCTTGATTTCTTCATTTTCCCGTAAAATTCCTTATGGTATCAAAGCATTGATGACGAAAGTCTCTCGATCCTCTTCTCAAATCTCTTCGTTTGTTTCTGTGATCTTGAATCCTCTTCAATGGCAACATTTGCAGTCATGCTTCCACCTTCACTTGCCTTCTTGGTTTCCAATTTTCACTCCTTAGTGAATATCAAACTCGATGGCTCCAATTTTCTTCTTTGGAAGACGCAAGTTGAGAACGTTCTGAATGCTAATGGATTTCATGGCTATGTCGATGGTACGGTTGCATGTCCTTCAACTCAGATTCGCAATTCCACTAGAGAAATGGTAACATATCCTGACTTTGCTCTTTGGAAACTCATCGACTCACAGCTATTGGCATGTTTAACTACATCATTGTCTTAAACTACCTTGCCATATGTGTTAGGGTTTCGTCATAGTTATGAGGTTTGGCATTCTTTGAACACTCAATACAATTCTGTATCACGAACTCATGTCCATGAGTTGAGAAGCAAACTCTATAGTCTCACCAAGACTTCATTAATGGAATCATATATTGACACCATAAAGTCTTGTTCTCAGAGATTAGCTGCTGTTGGTAATCCTTTGTCTAATGAGGATCTCGTTTTTCATACCTTACATGGATTACCTCTTGCGTTTAATGGTTTTAAAATTGGAATCAGAACAAGTGGCCGAAACACAAATCTTCCGTTGGATGAATTGGTAACTATGCTGAGTGGTGAGGATATTCAAATGTCACATGATTCTACTGAAATTGTTGAAGCAAATTATGCTCTAGTTGCCACTCATACCACCTCTATGCTATCAACTTTAGTTGCTAATGGTTCTGCATCTACTTCAAATACTAGTGCCTCTGTATCTCAACAGTTTCCATCTTCTAATCTGTTTTTACCCCAGCCACAATTCTTGCCTCAAGCACAGTTCTTGCCTTAACCTCAACAACAGTTTTTACCCCAATCTCAGTTCTTTCAACCTCAGGTTAGGAATTTTAACAGAGGTAGAGGGGGAAGAGGCCCTAGATTTCCCAAAGACCCTTGTGGCATTTATGGAAAAACAAACCATGTCACTCAATTCTACTATTATAAAGGTCAATATTCTTTTTTTGATCAACCCTTTTCACTAGTTTATCCTACAAATTACTTGCCTCACCCTAGCTTTCAGCAGTCACAGTGGCGTGCACCTACTCTATATCCATCCTCTTTTCAAACTAATGGCATGCAGTCTTATGGATAACCTGGTCTATATCAGTCCCCAAGACCTTTCTCCTCAGCATCACAGTTCTCTATTCCCACAGGTGCTTTTGGAAATTATGCTCAAAATGGTCCTACTTCTTATGCTCCAACCACTAGACCTCCTTATGCATAGGCAAATGTTGTTGGATTTTCTGAAGGGATTTTTTCTTACTCAGAGCCTAATGCAGTTCCACCAACTACTCTACCCACTGGTTTTTCTGTTCCCATGATAAACACATGTTATCAAGGTGTTGGCTTTCCAAATATTGGTTCATCAGGTAATTCATGGTATTTTGACAGTGGGGCTACATCACACATCACAAATAATTTGCACAATATTGAGTATCCTCAAATCTCTTCTATGAATGGTGGTGTACAAGTGGGCAATAGGTCACAGCTTCAAATTACTCGCTCTGGATCAGGTGTGTTAACTACACCAAATGCTCATTTTAGATTGTCACACATTCTGCATACACCTGCTATCACTCATAATCTTCTTTTTGTACATCAGTTTTCCAAAGATAATAATTGTGTTCTTATTTTTTATTCCAATGGTTTTGTCATTCAAGACAAGGAGTCCAATCACCTTCTATACCAGGGGCCATGCAACAAGGGTCTGTATCCTCTGCTGAACTTCTCTAAAGGTTCAACAACCTCTGATCTTTCTTCCACGGCTTTAGTAAGTACCACTGATACTACCCTACTTTGGCATAATAAACTTGGTCATCCAAGTACTTATTTGTTTCAGTCCTTAATTAACCAATTTCATTTATAAGTCTCCAAACTTAGAAATGTAAATTGCAATGCTTGTCATATGACCAAGAGTCATAAACTACCTTTTTCTTTGTCAGAGTCTCATACTTCTTTTCCTTTTGAACTTGTTCATATGGATGTGTGGGGTTCCTCTCCTATTCTTTCTCATAAAGGTTTCAGATACTACTTGTTAATAATTGATAATTTTACAAGGTACTCTTGGTTGTTTTCACTTCATTACAAATCTGAAGTTAAGCACACATTAGCTCATTTCAAATCTTATGCTTCTACTTAGTTTCATACCAATATTAAAACTGTTAGAAGTGATAATGGGGGTGAATTTATGAACCATTTTCTTCTTACTTTGTTTCTTACCACTGGTGTTATTCATCAAACAACATGTCCACACACACCAGAACAAAATGCTGTGGTTGAAAGGAAGTATCGACACCTTATGAGACTACTATTGCTCTGTTATTACAATCTGATCTTCCTACAACCTTTTGGCTTAAAGCTCTAACAACTGCAGTTTATTTAGCCAATAGGTTACCTCATTCAGCATTGAAATTTTAGGTTCCTTATTGTCTTTTGTTCAAATCATCACCTGATTATGTAGCCTTAAAACCCTTTGGTTGTACCTGTTTTCCTTGGTTAAAACGCTATGGTCAAAACAAACTCAGTCCTAAATCTATTCACTGCATTTTTCTAGGATATTGTCCTGCAACTAAAGGATATAGATGTCTTGATCCTGTTACTTCCAAAATGTATACCTCAAGATATGTTAGATTTGTTGAACAAGTTTTTCCTTATTCAACACTTGTTTCTCAGTCTTCTATCACCAAAATTGAATCTTGTCCTACTAAATTTCAAGTTCCTCTCACAGATTTTAGTGATATTTTTATTTCTATTCCTCTTTCTACACTTGAGTCTACTTCTGCAGTTTCAGTTCCTTCAGTTTGTCACCCTCCTGATCCTATCATTTTTCCTCTTTCTTTTACTTCTAATTCTTCTAGTTCTCTATCTTCTCCTATTAGTCATTCTATCTATCCTAGTCCAACTTCTTCCCCTCGCATTTCTGATCCTATTTTGCATCATTCTTATCCATATCCAACTACTCTTTCTTCTCCTACTTCACCTTCTGATATTGCTTCCTCACCTATTATGGTTAATCTTCCTATACATTCTAATCTTTCTCATCCAATGGTGACAAGATCTAAAAATGGCATTTCAAAACCACAAACATACGATGGTTTTACTGCAGTCAATACACCTGATTCTCATGATAACTCTGTTGCTGATCCAACTGTGGAGCTTACTCATTTTTTAGAGGCAATTAAACACAGTTTGGCAGCTTACTATGGCAGAGGAGTATTCGGCCTTGGTCAAACAAGGGACTTGGACCCTTGTTTCTCCACCTTCCAATGCTAATATCATTGGGTGTCAGTGGATCTATAAACTCAAAAGACATTTGGATGGGATTATAGCAAGGTATAAAACTAGATTCGTCGCTAATGGAAATCAACAATATAAAGGTATTGATTTTTCTGAGACCTTTAGTCTAGTCATCAAGCAACCAACAATTCGAGTTGTTCTTTCCCTAGCAGTTCATAAATAGTGGGCTATACGTCAACTAGATGTATCGAATGCATTTTTGCATGGTGTAATTGAAGAGGAAGTATATATGAGACAACCTCTTGGGTATAAAGATTATGTTCATCCAAATCATGTTTGCAAATTGAATAAAGCATTATATGGCCTTAGACAAGCCCCTAGAGCTTAGTTCTCAACCTTTTCTAGTTTTCTGTTGTCTCAAGGAAATCATGCTAGCACAATCTCTCTTTATTTCTAATTTAGAACATGGCATTACTCTTATTCTTGTCTATGTTGATTATATTGTCATCACTGGAGATGATAAGGAGTATATTCAAGACCTTATCAGTATTCTCAGTAGAAGGTTTGTGATGAAAGACATAGGTACACTCAATTACTTTCTTGGTATTGAGGTGTTACAACATTATCAGAATTTACTTTTATCTCAAACTAAGTATGCACAAGACTTGTTGATTAAAGCCGCTATGCATGACTACAAACCAAGCTTCTCTCCCTCTTCTGTAAAGCCTGCTCTGGCAGATCCTAATATGCCTATGCCTGATCCACATTGGTATAGAAAAATTGTGGGATCCTTACAATATCTTACTTTGACCAAACCAGCATATGCATGACCCCAGACTCGGTCACTTTATTGCTGTCAAAAGGATTCTGAGGTACCTAAAAGGGAGTATTCATCAAGGCTTGTACTTTATTCCTGGCCCTTTACATTTAACAGCATATACAGATGCAGATTGGGCTGGGGATCACTTAGATAGGAGGTCTACTACTGGATTTTGTGTTTATTTGGGACCTAATCTGAGCTCCTTAAGTGCCAAAAAGCAGCCAACAGTTGCTCGTTCATCCACAGAAGCAAAGTATAGAGCACTTGCTCACACAGCAGCAGATGTGACATGGATTCATCAATTACTGGTTGATTTGGGTATTCCACCAGCTCTTCCTTATATTGTTTGGTGTGACAATCAATTTGCTATCACATTAGCTTCAAATCCAATCTTTCATGCAAGAACCAAGCATGTGGAGGTCGATTACCATTTCATCAGAAAAAAGGTTCTAAGCAAACAGATTTCTGTTCAGCATATTGGAACTCAAGCGCAGACTGCTGATATTTTTACCAAGGCCCTATCTGTTGATTGTTTTCAATTTTTGAAGACCAAACTCATGGTAGTTGATACTCACATGAGTTTGCGAGGGGCTGTTAGCAAAAGTCATTAATTTCTGATTAAGTGATGTAATAGTGTTTTAGTGTACTTAGTGATTAGTTAGTGAAGCTTGACGTCATCAAGTTGTAAGTCAGTTGTGATTTATTGAATGGGGTATATATACCTCTCATGTCGTCCGTATCCAGTCAAGCGAGAAAAGGCAAAATCAATTTCATGTCTTGATTCAACTTAGGGTTTTAGTGTTTTTCATGATTTTCTCTTGATTTCTTCATTTTCCTGTAAAATTTCATAAAGTTCTATTTATAATAAGATATATAAATTCTCTCGGTTTTTTTGGACAGACAGATTCTAACCAGGTTTTGTTTGGGAAACAAGCTAAGAAAATACTTGCTTCTACAAATGATTGATCAATCAATTCGTGTGTATTAAATCTCCCTATCAAGAAGTGTAAACAAAATACTGTAGTATATATAATGAATGCGGAAGCAGTTGGTAATTCGGACTACCTTTTGAGTGCATGCTTCATATCATAGTAATTCGTGCAAATTGATCTTGGGGAAAAGTGGTTTAGGAGTCGTCTACAATAGAGTTCGTAATTACTATGTTTTGTATCATAATAGTAATTCAAATGTCTGATTGAACCATCTTTATCTTGAAAAGAATAGATCCAAATTAATATGAGATCAAACCTGCTGAAAATCCATTATTTTCAAGTTATATTTGTTCCAATCAAGCACATAACAATAACTGATCGACCTTTTTTTTACAGACTTGTTCTACGCAACGAACACTACATTTTCGATCAATCAAAGTGAGACCGGAGCGGGCTCCACTCTACGGGGCATCACGGTGCTAGCCTTTTTTAGGAGGCAGCACCATCCCTCCCTCAGTCCCTTTTAAGGATCCAAGGGTGTTGTAATGCACCCCCATGTAGTGTACATGTAGGGCGGCACATAGCTGTCGATCTCATCAATCAACAGTCCACATTAAAAATCAATTATGACCGTTCATAAATGATTCTTACAGTAAAATTCTCTAAATCACACTGACCATTCATCCATTTATAACAAAACGTTATTCGATCATAATATCCGATGAATTGAAATTTTTACCTGAACGACCTACTCTGTCGTCTTCAAAAAACTAGGCAAAATCTCATCGTGATAAAATCTAGAATTCACCGAGATACAGAACTACGTACAACTCCATAATACATTAGCGCACTGCGCGGCAGCGGAATTTCACAATGAAAGACTAATTGGGCCATATTAATTTACCTTGTGAACTAACGGTTTGGCTAGCTCGGTGGGTTACTTTGGGCCTTATTAATTACATCCGGCCGACATGAATCTGTAACCAAAGTTAACAGTATTGGACCGGGCTTTGGTGGTCACTAGGTTTTGGTGCCCACATGAAAGTCAATTTTTTTTGTATTTATTCAAAAGAAAAAATTTTGATTTTGATCGTAATTCTTTACTTTTTAGATTACTCTTATCATGACAAAAAAATAATTACCAAAAATTTGATGAAAAACTAACAAATGCGGAAAATTTTTTGAATAAAAACAAAAAAAATAAGCCATTTGGCTTATTAAGCTGAAACAACCCTTAAGTCACAAAGGTCAGGTTTTAAAGTTGTATTCGTCATATATATATATATATATATTCTATTTTGGCCCTTAATGTTGAAATATTCTCGAGTTAGTCATTAGTTTTTGTCAACAGGTTCCGTTCTTGACAAGAAAAGTACATGAAGGTAACGGAATTATATCAATTTGCAAAAGAAAAGGTGCTAGCTGGTCCTATAATTTACTTCCTCATTACTGCTTTACTGGGTAATACTTCTACTCCGATCACTACTGCAAACATTTCACTAATGCAAGGTTGGGCGGAATCAGGAATTTATTTCGCCCTGAACAGCTGAACTAACCAAAATTTATATATGTGAACCAAAAAGAAGGCAAACTCGTATATAAATATATAAATGTTTAAAAATAAACAAAACAAAAGTACAAAAGAGTTTTTCCTCCCTTTTTATTTTGTAGCAAAAATAAACAAAACATAAGAGTACGTACACTAGAGTAGCAAAAATAAAATATTAGCTATTATACCCACCTAAAACCAAGAAAATCCACCTGCAGCAATTAGATAAAAGCTTAGGTAAAATACATTTCGCTACAATACTTCGGTATATATACTGAACGACTGTTCATTAACAATTTCTTTTATATTATTTTTCACTTCTCTCTCTTGATTTCTCTTATATTATTAAATAATTTAAAAAAATTAAGTGCTCCAATTTTTCATTCGTTCGAATACATTCAAGATCTTATTTTTCTGATTATATTATTCTAAATGGTTATAATTAATTTTAACCATATTTTTAAATATATAAACTATCTAAAAAAATTAAGTACTCCATTTTTCAATCCGTTTGAATCAGTGCGAAGATCTTATTTTTTTGATCATATTGTTCTAAAAAGTCATAATTAATATTTTCATCTAGAACTCTCATAATGAAGTATCTACCCTGTAGGATCCCAAATAAAGAGCAGAAACTTGATTACAAGAGTCCTAAAGACAAAAATTAATTATGACAATTTATAATAAAATGATCAAACAAATAAGATCTTCACGCCATTCAAACGGATTGTGGATTGAGCTAGGCTGAATGGGAGGATGGTGGGTTGGGTTAAATTCATTTGGACCGAAACTTTACACATAATTTTTTTTTTTTTTAATTCTTAGGAATTGCACCTAGTCTATAGCCTAGTGCAGCCTAAGTGTACTTCCGCCATTGGTTGAATCGATCAGAGGTAAACCCTAAAAATCTCTACTACTAGTCTTAAAAAGACCAACGATGACTATGTTGCTGATTTCATTCTACGATAAATGATGTCCTGATTACTATGATAGCTAGATGCTTTGATTCTGATTTCATTCTATGTTGCTGCTGCTGGTTATGACAAACGTGATTGTCTCTATTTGGATGCTACTAGATTCCTTGTGCTAGCGCTGATGTTATTTTTGTTGCTACTGCTGATTATTTTTGCTGTCCCTGCTGTTTGTGAGATTTGGTCATGTATCATGAGTTCTTGCTGCCTATTTCATGAGGCTGACCTTCATTGTACCTGCTGCTACTCTGGCTATTGCTGCGGTTTTCCTTTCGATTCAACTTCATTGGATTTACGTGCGGATCATCTAGCTCTTCATTCGGTTGGAGGGCTCTGATGCTCTGGTTCGTGATGCTGTTTTGGAGATGTGGATGCTACTAGTTGAAATGCTCATGATTCTTGGATGTACTGTGTTTCTTTGTATCTTTCTTTGCATCTAGCATATTTCGCTCGTCGCCTATCTTTTCTTGTCTTATATTTGCTTCATGTCTGTCACGTGTTTTTTTGTATCTTTCTTTGCATCTAGCGTATTTCACTGGTCGCTTATCTTTTCTTGTCTTATATTTGCTTCATGTCTGTCATGTTGCATATCTTCGGCTTGGACTTCTTCCTCAATGTACCCTTTGTCGAGAATAATAAATTTTGTTGCCAAAAAAAAAAAAAAACACAACAACAATGACCATGTTAAGCATATGGGAATGGCTTTCCAAAAAGGGACATACCTCTCCCATTCCGAAAAAGGCCATATCTCCTCCCCTTGGTAAACGTAAACGAACAATTATGATGTATAAGTTCATGTGCAGCTTTTTGCTGAGATCAAAACATCAAAGAACCAAATTTTCCAATGGTGTGATGACTCAGCAAAGTGAAAATTTTCCATTATTAGGGTTATAAACAAATGGAATGTTTATCTTAGGCTACCTTTTTTCTTGGACTTTGTTCGCCTATCATTTGTTGATGATTGACACCTGGCTAAGGTCATATAGTTGGACGCATATGTGCCACACTTTTTTTCTTGTATAAAATCCCATCGGATTTGAGGTCTTCTTAATCCGGATTTAGGTTTCCCATAATTAGTATTAGTTAACGTTAAGAACGAATCTCATTGGTTTAAGAAATCTCCTTCACATGGGCTTTTAGCCAATCAAATCTGGCCATGTTCACAGACAATCACCAACAAATTGCATAAGATTGTCGGTCCATACACCGGACACAAGGCACTAAATACACGTCATTAAACCTTAATTTAACAAGTAAAGATGTTCTAAAATAGTGCTAAAATGATGATGCTAATAGTATAATAGTATAACTCATGCTTTTAGAGTACGGCTTGTTTGCCATTGGGCTAAGCTAAATAAAGAGCTCCCTCGATTGGCGGAGAGTGGGATACTTGAGTTTCTTCACTTGTGTGTCGGAGGAGGATTGGATCGATCTTGGCTAGTTGTTGTTGGGGCCGTAAATAAACATATATATAGTCACAAATTGTTTAAAGTTTGATTTGAAAGCTTAATTTACAAGCTTATCTTCAAACATAGATTAAACAGGAAGTACTATAATACACACATTTTATTTGAGTGTGTATTATATGCATTTTTTTTTTTGAATATGTCACCTTTGATTGAAACGAAACAATTTAGTACATATCTTTACGCAAAATAGATTCTAACTCGGGTGGAATACAAACAGTATAAAATAAGATTTTTCTCTCAAAGCACCGATTAGCAATCCAGTGAGCAGCTCCATTGACAGCGCGATTACACCATGCAAAGGTCCATCTTCTCATTTGCGCCCATTCCTTGACGTTCTCCACCATAGTAGCTATTTCCCAAGGGCACTGCTTCTTATCATCATTGAGATAGCTGATAAGGTTCTTGCAATCGGACTGAAGATAACCTCTTGCCAATTCTGCTCCTTCGCCATATATACAACAAGCAATTCTAAGAGCCCACGCTTCGATTGCCAAAGCTGATAGGACCATCACTCTTCCACATTGCCACACTAGAGCCGATCCATCACAATCTCTGATGACGACAGGCAGCTAGGCTGCGGGAGAATTTAAATGCTCCACCACAATTTATTTTCAGAATGGAGGGAGGCGGGGCTATCCACCTTTCCATCCGAACAAAAGTAGGGGGACTCCTCTGAGCTTTATCGTAGACTGCTTGCAGATAATCTATCTGAGCTATCTAAGCTTGCTCTATGATCTCATCAGGTTTTGGTCTTTTGTTCTCGAAGACAAATTTGCTCCTAGCTTTCCAAATTGCCCAGCATATCTGGAACATATCTCCCACATCTTCTCTGCTTGTTTCCTTGGAGAGACAACCACATAAGATATCTTCCAACTATTTCTCTACTGCACTGATCTCTTTTTGGAAACCCAGAAAGCTCTACCGCTCCCAAACCAAATAGCCCTACTCCATGGGCAATGAAAGAGCATGTGTTCAACCGTTTCACTAGCATTTTCACAAATTGGGCAAAGGGGGTTGCGAGATATGCACCCTTATTGAAACACATCAAAATGTTATGATTCCCAAAATGTTATGAATCTATTGCTAAAAAGTTACGAATCATATTAATGAAAAGTTACGAATTTTTAGTATAAAAGTTACAATACGAAATAAAATGTTATTAATGACCGGTCCTACAAGTAATTTATTATGAGATAGCATAATATGAATCACACAATAGGTGCATATGGTACACACCTTAAAGAGGTGTGTATTGAAGATTTTCCCTAAACTATTAGTCTAGAACATGTTGATGTCGAACTAGTTTTTTACAAGCTCGACTTAGTTCATTTGCCACCCTTGCTACTGAAATTTTTGTAAATTTTTAGGGTTTTATTCTTAGAATGCAATTTTATGAAATATGATAAAAGAGATATTTTATTGACTTCGATAATAAAACTATAAAATGAGCCCTCTATTTATACATGCAAGAGAGGGAGCCTAATTACGAAAGAAAATCGAACTAATTAACTATGGAAGAAAATCATCCTAATTATAATCAAATCACAATCCCAATATCACGATATTATTTATTATACCTATTTATTCTAACATGTACGTTCAATACAATGGTAAAAGTAGAAGGGAACAAAGTGGGTGTTGCTAATTAATGCCAAATCTGATTTTGTTAATGCCAAAAAGGCAGAAAAGCAGTTGTGACATTATTTGTTTCCAAACAAATCAAATCACAATGCTTCTATAAAAAAAAACTCCGTTTAATCCATCTATTAGTATATTGTAGCAAGGGAGCTAGACCCCATAATTTTCACTTTCAGAAAAGGTGAGTATAAGTTTCAAGTTTGGATTTATAATTAGGGTTGGTGATTTGGCTTAACCACTAAGCAAAGTATAGAGAAGATGGCCTCCATATATACTCTATTTAGTACATCTCCTTTTTACCTAAATTTGGAAATTCCAAAAAACAAAAGATGTTCCATTTCCTAGAAATATGATTTTCTTCGACTTTTAATTTGGCAGGTAAGAAGTATGCCTCCGGATTAATAATTTAATTAATATGCACCAAATCACTTTTTACCTAATTGGAAACCAAAAAATGACTCTTCTTCCCTATAGGATTATCTTAGTTTATCTTAATTTTTGGTTGGTTTAACTACTAACCATCAATTGCATGCTGAGGCGCAAAGTAACAAACGGAAAAGAATGGCATCTTAGTTTTTACCTAATTTGGGAGAACTTTCAGCTCCAACCGCCTACCCTCCGTTATAAATTTCTTCTTGATTGGCAATGTCATTTAAGGTCTTGAGCATTATAGTTTTTTTATAATGGTTCTTGCTATTGTCAGTCCACTAGGCTGACGATAAGCACACTAGAATGCACGGAAAATATGTATTTCTGTTTATTTTTTACATCTTTTAATACACATTCACACACACCTACTATTGTCAGCCCATTTTTACACCTTTTAATACACATTCACACACCCAAAGATACACCGAAATTATGAGTCTTCTAACACCGTCGCTAAATTTAGCCAAAGAGATTTAAGATTCAACTAGGGATAGGAACTAAAATAAAATCCGCACAAGTACATAATTAAAATTACTCCATATGTAACTCAAAAATTTGGATGAAGTAACAAATGTTAAGTCAAATTAAATAACTCCTTAACTTGTATATAGCGATTAGGATAAGAGCAATTGAGCAAACAATAGGTTAGAAAGAGTTTTTTACAGCAAAAGCATTGATTTTTTAATTTTTTTTTTTTGGTAAACACAGCAAAAGCATTGATAACAGCAAACAATTGAAGCACGGCTCTTAAGTCTTTTATATATATATGGCTTTTGTAGTAGCCCAACCACATCAATAGGTTTGTCAACCTCCTGGTTATTGTCTCTGTTTTAGGATTCATAACCCTCTTTGATTGTATGTTATTTCGTATGAATAAAATCTCCTACTATTTTAGCAAAAAAAAAAATGAGGGGTATATTTTGGAAGTTGAATAAATTTTTCAATGGGGTGTAGTAAGAGAATGGGTTTAGAAAGAAATTTTTTGGGTTCAAATAGAATCAGTCATAATTCAATGGTGGCAGATCCTTTACACTATACAGTTGTGTGAGTTCTAGACCAATGAACAATATCTTCAATGTACACCGTGGCATAGAAAGTTAAGTGGTGGTACAATAATAAAATGTATGCTTCACATTTTGAATATTTTCTCGAGTTAATTTCTTTTTTTCAGGGTAATTGTTGGGGTACTTGCAATTATTGTATCTTCTCGTGTGACATCATCACACTAAACGTTCAATGGACTCCACATTTAAAGATTCTATCAATACATTAACCACTGCGTACTCAAAATGTAATCCTCTAATCATTTAGTGTAATTATAAAATGGATCACTTTACCGAAAAGGGTTTTATATCTATATAATAAGATATGACTGGTTTTAAATTCAAAAGACAACCAACAGTCCAAATTTATACCATCGCATAAATTTCCACCCTTCATTTTGTTAAAATCTCTTCCTAGTATATTGGTTTCTAAAAGGAATGATTTTTTGAGTGATTTTATTTGATTAGTAATTTTTTTTATTTTCCTTTATAGCTATACTCTTGATTTACTCTCATTAAGGCATTGTATTCAAAATCACCTATTTAAGCATTATTTTATTTTTTTTGATCGGCACCCATTAAGGCATTTTTGAAATGAAGAGCAACGGTCTCTAAAAAGAATGATTTTTTGAGTGATTTTATTTGATTGGTATTTTTTTTTTATTTGTCTCATAGTTGAATTTGTTGGACAGGGGTTGGTATATTACACGTAAGTTTAGTATTAATTTGCGTGTGCTGATTATTTGAGCCGTATATTGCGTGTCCACGTGAGTTTAGTACTAATTGTTCAAACCGTGCCTTCAAGCACGACTCTAAATCAATGCTCGTGCCTGAATCATGGTACATTTAAATTTTTGAGCTTCTTGAATATTTTTTGCACCTTGATTTGACCTGTGCATATACCATATTTTACTTTGTTGCTACCCATTTTTTTCAACATGTCCTCCATTTGCTTATTGTTCGACCCATAACTTTAGTTGTCTTCAAAATATGTTGCACCGTGTCTTCAAGCACGGATATTCGCTAGTATTCATATAAGGGGCAACCATGGAATTGAAAGTAGTAGATGCTTAATTAATCACCGCGTATAGAGAGTACAGACCAATTGTGCACAGATAGGTGCGTGAGGCACAATTTGGGGTTCCATACAAATGATCCAAATCGTTTATTAATTTTAAAATTAATTTTTGAGGCGTCCAGCTCAATCAGAAAACTAAAAGTGCTTAATCCAATATTTCTACTTTTCCTTCAAAATTCAGAATCTTGAATGAATTTTGAAGAAAAGTTATAGCGAGTGAATCAAATAAAGGTTGTGAATACCGTTCCGTACTGGCCGGTATGTACCGGTTTAATAGAAAAACGGTACTATAACCCTCTAATACCGTCCCAACTCCAATACCGGAAATATGGAACAATACCGGCCGAGATGATGTTACCAGCAATTTCGGCCGGTATTTTGCAAAACAGGACCATTTCGCACTAGGCTGTGGAAAAAATGGCGAAATAGAAGGAAAAAAAGAGAAAAGAGGAGATCGGAAAAAAAAAAAAAAAAGGCTCCTCGTGGTCTTCTCCAGCTTATCCTAGGATCGACCGTGGCTGAAAGTGATTACTTACATTAATCTTCCCATTGGAATCCTTCTCAACAATACAGAATACAACTCACTTAGAGAATAGAAGGGAATGGTGATGAAATTAGATCTTCCCACAAGTTAAGGAAAATGGAGTGGTGTAAGTATGAGAGAGAGAAGAAAGAGAGGAAGACTCAGGTGGGTTCATTTGGGTTTTTCGTTTGTCTGAGGAGAGAGAGAGAGAGAGAGAGAGAGAGTTGGATTGGGAAAAGTTACAAAGCCAGTGAATTTTTCTTTTATGCGTACAAAACCAGTGGTTTTAGAGCACCCGGTTTGGGAATGGAAGTGGAGTAATTTTCCGATTAAAAAAAGGAAGAGAAAAAATGGGTTTGTTGGGAAGAGGAAAAGCAAATTATGTGAATTTTATTGTCTTACGTATATTTATTATAGAATGAATTGCGTAGTATTCGAAATTTTTTTGAGTTATAATCATATATAATTGTAGTTGCGGTAAATCCGAAACGGTATCCGGTATTTGTTCGGTATCAATACGTACGTACCATACTAATAGAAAAATCGGTACCCCTACCGAAATGGTATTCAGAATCTTGAATCAAACACTAGCACTCATTCGATTGAGCAGATTTTTTTAAAAGGTCGAGTCAAAAAATTATTTCAATATTATTGAACATCTTGAATCATTTGTGTGAAACTCCGAAGCGGGTGCCCCGCTCACCCCATCCGTGCACTCTGTACACACACCATTACTGCTCTGCTTAACCCAGGAAATAAATTTTCCTCTTTTAGAAGTATTAAAAGCAAGACTGATAACCCCACGTGTCGATGATTGATACCGGCTACGACGGCGCTATCAAAATAGTACCGGAAAATGAATATATATAAGTTGTGATTCGCCCCTAGCAGCTCGGGTTACTAGCTCCAGTACTGTTGAAGCGTACATAATATGGGATTAGTTTAAGTTTAAACTAGTCTTTAACTTAGCTGTCTTAGATACCAAACTGCTCACATTAGCTGTGTGTCTTGTATTGCCCAAAACCCACTTTTTTCTGCTTATAAAAAAGCTCTTGACTTTGAGAGGAAAGAAATCCCATTGACAGAAGAAGTACTCTCTCTGTCTCTCTCTCTCTCTCTCTCTCTCCATCGAAACCTAGCTCTCATCTTTGAGAGCTGAATTGGTGTAAGGTTTTTGTCTCAAGTCTTCTTTCACTTTTTGTTGATGATATTCGATCCCATGTTCGAGTCGTATGGATCTCAATAATGCTCTTTCCCCCTATGTACAAGTATGTTCATATTAATTGATATTTGTTGTTGATTTAGAAACCCTAATCAAAAAGCGAGGATGGGTAGAGGAAAGATAGTGATAAGGAGGATCGATAACACCACGAGCAGGCAGGTGACTTTTTCAAAGAGAAGGAATGGGCTATTGAAGAAGGCAAAGGAGCTGGCGATTCTGTGCGATGCAGAAGTAGGTCTGGTCATCTTCTCCAGCACTGGCAAGCTTTATGAGTTCGCCAGCACCAGGTTTGAAAACTTTTGGTAGATTTTTTTTTATATCATTATATATTTTTGGAAAACATATTATCACAAAAACACAGTTTGGTGACCCAACCTTTCAAAGGTAATTAGCCTTTCCTAGCATACCATTGCTCGAATTAATGTACTTCACTTGTCATTTTTCATGCATATTATTTAGCATTTAGATATATAATTATCATGTTTACTCATTGTAAAACATATGAGTGCATGGTTATCAAGTTCAGAAAATTGTGGCTTTGGAACATGAATAAATATATATATATGTTTGATCCACCAACTGTTTGGTTTTTGGACCTTATGCACAATTGGAAATCAATGGGAAGGTAATCTAGGGGAAACCATGCGCGCACATGGTATGTAAATTGGCTTGCAGAAGTTGGTGGAGATCAATACCAACATGAACCTCCCAGCAAGCCATGAGTTTTTTTTTTTTTTTTCAATCAGCAAAAGTCAATATTTTTAAAATAGTTAGATTACCATCTTGAAAGATAAATTAAAATCCTAATCTCCTTTCTCCTGACACCTAAGTGCACCCTAGTGAGCCCTTAGCTGGTGTTTAATTAGAAATGTAATGATCTTGACTGAAGGCTTTGGAAATGTGATTTTGTGTCAAGAGTACTAGGGAATTTGGAAATGAAGTACTCCTTGAGAGAAATCATGTAAAAGAGAGGCAGGTTAAGTTGACTAATTAATTAGGCATGGACTATATATGTACTTGTTTTGAACTTAGAATTTGGAATGAAAGACACTTGAAATTTACTTCTGGGTTAGGAGAAAAAGGTGTACTAGTTAAGACCCCTTTCTAGCTTTCCACACTGAACCTATTTGGGTAGTCTACTACTTAATGGTAGGCTCAAATTTATGGTTGCAATGCATGAAACTTCTCTAGGGTGCAAAGACCCCTTTCTAGCTAGCTTTCTTCCCCACACACAAATGCTTTCCTTTTCGTTTAGGTTGTATTTGGATCAACTACTTAGAAAAAGAGAAGAAAAATAAAATAAAATAGCAATGAATCTAACCATTGTGAGTCTAACTTTTCTATATTTATCTTCGTTAAACTAAACTTCAAAAAAAAAAAAAAAAGATGTCATTCGTAATGAGCGAAGTCGTAAGTTCAGTGCAAAGATGTAGAACTAGCTAGATCGTATGTGTATCGAGAGATCTTCCATTTGAAATTCTCTGTTTCATATCCATTGCGATTTGTATGAGTGATTAATTACACGATCGAGAACCTAAGTAGGGGAATGCACTGTGAGGACTACATAAGAGAAATTGCTTAATGTATACGAGACTGAGGAAATGGAACTTCATGCGTTTAGAGCTGATAGATCCAGTAATTTTTATTTTTTTCTCGGCAAACGAAATTTTATTATGAAAGTTCGAAAGGATACATCGAGGAGGCTCAACCACAGTAAGCACACAAGAGATTTTAGCTTACAGAGCCCTCCAACAGAGCATTGGAAGAAACACACCACACCTATAACACGATTTACAGCTTTAACAGTCTAATTCTATCCAAAAAAAACCCTTAAACTCCTCCAAATTTTATTATGAAAGCTCGAAAGAATACATCAAGGGGGTTCAACCACAGTAAACACACAAGAGATTTTAGCTTACAGAGCCCTCCAACAGAGCATTGGAAGAAACACACCACACCAATAACACGATTTACAGCTTTAACAGTCTAATTCTATCCAAAAAAACCCTTAAACTCCTCCAAATTTTATTATGAAAGCTTGAAAGAATAAATCGAGGGGGTTCAACCACAGTAAACACACAAGAGATTTTAGCTTACAGAGCCCTCCAACAGAGCATTGGAAGAAACACA
>BPLS01000173.1:28970-66603 GCA_019656275.1 Rhododendron kiyosumense | reverse complement strand
TTTGGACTACGTACTAACAACTCCTGACATCTACAATTAACTATTAATACTTACAGACATATTACACCAATAATTTCACCCTCTCCAGAAAAGAGGATAACTACTACACTTTATATTACATCACAAAAGAGATAGCTGGCCTGAAAAGTTATTCAGGCTTATCCGATCCACTGCTTCCAGAAGAGTCTGCAGTCAAGTAATACTGCTCCAAAAGATAGCGAATATTTTGGCGCCATTCTTCAGGATAAGTATCATTGAATTTCCAGTTTGCAGATTCATAATGGAGGAGAGATGAGGGGACATCGGCAGGTGTCAAGCCATTGAGTGAACACATTGTTTGAGTCATGACTAGATAATTTCCATGGAGGATCTCAATGCTTGGGGGCGCTTGATGTGCTGAAAGGAACATAGTGTGATACTCCTTTCGCCAAGTGATAGAACCATCTGGATTTGGGAAACACCTGTTGTTGCGACTTGTCCAAAAAGCAAATTGGAGGTCTTCGTTTGGACCGATGGGGACTTGCCTGATCTGCTGTTGCCAAAATGGTATGTTGCCAAAAAGTAAGAGAAATTTCAAAAAGAAATCCTCTGGGGGTTGAACTAAGTTGAATGCTGCTCGGGCAAGATACACCAAGGCTGCTGATTTATTGAAACTGACACTTATAGTATACACATCAACTAAATACCACAAGAGAAGGTAGGCTTCTAGTTTGAAATAAAAGACATTATGGTAAGACACTTCAAACTGGGTGAGAAAGGGATAAACAGGATGGAAGGGTAGACCTTTTAGGGGACCTTCATCAAGACCATATTTGAAAATACAGAGATGTTGAAGGTTTTGACTCATTTGGACACATCTAGAAAGAAGGGTTAACTCCAAAAGATGAAACTGAAGGTGGATAGGAAGATTGACTGGGTGGAAACAGGAAATAATGGGAAAACAACCAGGGACAAAAGAATGAGGTTTTGTTTTGGAAAACTGGTTGATTTCTTTTCTGAGTCTGGACAGAAAATCTGGAAGGATATTGGTTTTTCCTTTTATGTGGACAGCATCAAAACTCCAATTAGAAAACCAATTTGCCCATCTGAGTAACTGTGCCTTTGGAAGGTGTTTCTGTTTGAACTTGAGCATGCTGGGGAAACTCATCATATCAGTCTCAATAAGAAAATGATGACCGATTAGATGAAATTCAAACTTCTCAATGCTCCTTTTGATTGCCAGAATTTCTTTGTAAGTAGAGTGGTAATGAAGTTCTGCTGGAGAGAAAGCACCACTCTTGTATCCACAAATTCTGCGCTTCTGTTCTGAATTTTCTTCCAAAAGAACTGCTCCCCAATAGAGATCAGAGGCATCTGTCTGGAGAACTCTTTTTCCCTCTGAAGGTATGGTTAGTGAAGGAAGGGTTTTGGAAATGGCTTTGAGGTCTGAGACAGCTTTTGTACAATGAGGTGACCAAGGAGGAGGGTTTTTCTTTAGTAGAGCTGAAAGAGGTGTACGGTATTGGGCAAGGTTGGGGATGAAATCAGCCATATAGTTAACAATCCCAAGGAACTGTTGAACTTGTTTGACTGTGAGATTTTCATCTGGAAAATGGTCATATTCTGACCCATAATTTTTCACTTCCAGATTTATAACTCGCATCCCTTCATCATATAGTGAAAACCAAATTCTCCCTATCTAGTCCAAGCAAGATATGCATAGAAATATTGGTTAAATGCAGAACCAAAACAAGTACAAAGTTCTCTTACAACATTGGTTTAGTTGTGCGCTAGTACCTTTGCTCGCTAATCCTGTATAGGAGCAGTCACATCGCAGACATTAGGCGCAGCTCCAAAAGCGTGTGTAGGAATATAAGTGGGTGGAATGGTACCTGCCAGTGTTACGTAGACTATTAGTGATCAGAAAACACTTATGTACTACAGCAAGCAAAGAAATGGATTCATATCATTCCAGAACTCTTTTTGGCTAAGAGGAACGAACTATCTTTTAATGGAATTAAGTCCACGAAGAAGTGCATCAAAATAACAGTGTCTATGAGAGTTGAACGAAACTCTTAACACTGTTTTCAAGCACTACTTTTTGCAAGATTGTCATTATCCAGAAATTTCGCAAAACCTATATTTCTAACAGTCAGCTCCAAGTTTATCCTACTCCAGCATCTTACTTGGAATGGGATGTGGAAATGTGGTGAAGCTTATTTCCTTGGCTAAGAAAGCACAACAGCAGTCACAAGAACACACTTGGGACGTCCTTGGTGTGTTTCTTAGTTAAAGAAAATATACTTATGGCAAATTCTTAGTTAAAGAAAATATATTTATGGCAAATTCTAAAACCATATATAGCTTCCGTGTTCTAAATCTTTGAAACTTCACAAGGTAATGGGTCAAACAAATCAAGGTGTTATATGCTAGATGAATGTGGTGAATTGTTTCTCACCTTGCAGAGTCTTTTGCTCCGTGATTCAACAATCTGGAAAAAATACTCAAATGGTTCTATACTTGTGTCAATAGAGGTCAAAAATTCATCGGTTGATACTGAATCGACATCCAGATCCACTGAGTAGACGTCAAATGTCTATTACGGCTTGAGTGCACTAGTAACACTGGTTTATACTAAATTATTTCAACTTGAAACAAGTGTGAATCCTTTCATATCATGTTGTTCCTATCAACCCAGGAAACGAGTGCTAAGGTAAGTAACAATTTTCCTTTTCTATAACAACTTGAGCATTTAGAATAGTTCTATAACAACTTGAGCATTTAGAATAGTTGACAGTCAACAACATGCCTATTTTTAACTTACCCAAAGAAAAAAATAATAATAATGCCTATTTTTTTAATTTTGACTGCACGTGTTTGGCCCACTTATGAAAGAGAGTTTGGTCACAGGAAGGGGGCATATTGAAAATATAAAGGAAAAAAGTTACTAGACCCTCTAGCAACTTAAGCTTTCGAATGAGTTGGCGGTCAACTACTAGCTTAACAGTAAGCTAGTGCCTAATTGTTTGCACTAGCAAAGGAACCACAAATGGGTAAGATGCACACGTTATGCTGCGAAGTTTCTCTGGATGATGGCCAAATGGTTGACATGATTCCATTATAAGATAGTCCGTTTGTCTTGACTGAATGGGATTGTAGAATAGAACACATCCACAACTAAAATAGAAAGTTTGCTGCTAGATACTTTTGAGGATCATGTATACGAACGACATGCCGAATTTGGTTAATGGCTTCTTCAATTCTCGCAGGTAGCAAGATATAGAGACTTGAACAGAAAAGCAAGTTCTGCATATTAATTACTTGCGTAATAAGTACAAGCAAACCTGAAGTTGATCCCTCTAAGGACCAACAAAAACCTAATCACTACTTTGATTAGATCTTCTCTTATAGTGCCTGGATGTATAATAAGTAAAATGCATGAGCTGATTGGAGAAAGGAGCAGTAATTTCTAAACAAAGGAGAAGGAATGACTTCAAACCAAAGTTGTCAATACCGTACCGGCCAGCGTACCGTTTTCACTACTGGAATGGTACGTACCGGTACCGTTCCGGATTTATCGCAATTAATATTTTATGTATATATTTAATATATATCTACCATATTTTAAGTATAAACATAAAAAAAATGTAAAAAGAAAAAAAGAAAAAAAAAAGAGAAAGGGTAATTTTGTACCGGCCGGAACACCGGAATATGTCCGGAACAGGCCGGTATTGGCCGGTATAACCGGTATTGGCCGGAACAGGCCGGTATTTTGACCGGAACGGAACGTCACCCTTTGCGTTCCGTTTAAGCACCGGTACGGTACGTACCGGCCGGTACGGAACGGATTTTACAACTCTGCTTCAAACATTTTCAAAGCTTGTATTTAGATAAAAACAGGCACATCCACTAAGTGGACCATACAAGGGTCCATGTTTCTTGGGTAAGAATTAGTGGGAGAAATTAGTTAAGTCATGTATGCTCAAAAAATGCACACTAGTATTAGAGATTATGTCAAGTGAATAAAAAATAGACAACATATATATATATATATATATATATATATATATATATATATATATGATTGCAGAATTTGGCATGTTCAGGAACTCCAGCTCACTTTACCATCAAACTTTTTCCCTATCCCAAGAAAAATTATTGGAATTTTTAACATTGGTACGCTAGAATGGGTAGCCCCCTATGTAGCATTGACAAGGATACGAGACACGACACAACACAGACACTACACCAATACTCTGGCACATAAAATTTAAAAAATTGGAGGATATGACGCGTTGGGGGACACGTTTTGGAAAATATTTATGTATACTACCACATGGATAATTTATAAAATAAGGCTCTAATTGTAAACATGTTACGCCATATATACCTTAAGTCATATCTATCACTCACAAAAGTATTTGAACAACAAGCGTTTCATCATTTATCTATCATGTGTCACATAAAAAAAATACTTTCGTACCTTTTGAATAGAGTCTACTATTTCATTAAACACCCCTCGTTTGTTTTGCAAGTGTCCAGAGCAATTTTTAAAAACGCTGAGAAAAAATAGGATACTTTTGCTGATCAAAAAAAAATAAAGGATACTTTTGATTTGAGTGTCAGACACAAGTCTGGTGAGTGTCGGTGTCTGACAAGTGTCCACACCGGCATGTGACCTTCGTGCTACATAGGTAGCCCCTCAAAAACCAATTCAAGGGGAAAAAGAAGGATGTCAAAATGTTGATTCTAGCTACAATCAAAATATTCAAGAACAGTTCGAAACCTGATGGAAGTATTATGGCCCAAGCCAGTGCAACAAAATGGTTTAGTAGCTTGGCTTATATCTTGAGTGAGCATATCTCATCCTAATTCCTATCATGTTAGTTTTGTTTTAGTGTCATGCTGCATTCGTGCTACATTCATTGACTGGATTTTTAAATAAGCAGATTATGTTTGAAACTCAGATTCTCTATACACTTAATCTGTGACATCATACTTGTTAGTTTTGGCAAAGGGAAGCAGCAATCTTGAGGCAACAACTACACAACTTGAAAGAAAATCATAGGTAAAACTACTCTTCCTTGGTAATCTTTTCTTATTCAATCATGAATAAACTTGTACGTAGGTTGAAGACTTCATAAAATAATAGTTGGCTATGTCAAAAGGATCATTCTTAAGTTATTTTAACGTATCTCTGATATCTTAGATGATAATATAGCCAGAAAATCGTGAAGGGTAACAAGTTGTAGTTGACTATTACAAAAACAGAAACCAACATATAACATGAATGCATGGTCAACACATTGATAGCATCTAGTACTTTATGGAATTATTGTGCTTGACAAGTTTACCAAAAAAAATATTATTAGGAAAATAAGTGTATCTGATGAAGATTTTACGTATGTATCTGTGATAGGGATTGCTTAAGACCCAAGATCACTCACACGTACATGAAGCGCGGACAAAAGAATTCATAAATATTGATCTTTGATATATTTTATTTTAGGAAGCAAATATGATATTTAGAAATCTATTGTTTATTTTAATTTTGGAAATATGTTTATTTCCAGTTTGGAAACATTGTAACTAGCCTATAAATATTAGGCTTGTTAACGTTCATAAGTTACATTTGATATTGAAAATAAAGATTGAGCAAGAATTAGGGTTTTCTTTTCTTTGGTTCCTTTTCTTTTATTTTGTGAGTTCATTCGCGCCGGCCGGCCGGCCGGTGTCAAGCGTCAATCTGATGAAGATTTTACTCTTTTTCTCCATTTTGCTGTATCAAAAAAAAAATTTAACAACCAGGAAACATAAGCTTACCGATGTTTTCTCCAAATCGAAGTTGAAATTGGACAACCTTTCACTCGGCTTGAAGAGGCCAGATAAATGCTTCTAAAGAAAGAGATGGAGTGTATCGCTTGATTTAAATCTATAAGGAACATATTCAAAGGACCTGTACAAACTCTCAAAAGCATTAAACTCATTGGAAACAACATACCCTCAAATCAAGCGAAAAAAAATTACAACTCGATAAATATTTGTCAATCAAAATTCTAACAAAAATAGGGGGACTCTAGTGTCTAGGACCTTCCACCTTTGCTCGTTGATTGGTTGCTTCTCAGACCAGGGGCCAAAAGAATGATTAGCAAACAGTTAAATTCCTAACAAAGGCTGGAAAAATCTAGAAGATCACTATGCCTTGTTAGACACGTGATGTAACATTGCATTCCCCATATCTCTGGTACAAAAAAGACTCTAATATGATTAGTATACGAAACATGCCTGACATTTGATAGCCAAAGAAAGATAACACTTTTGATGAGACAGACAATTGATGGGAGAAGAACTTTATGGTTTGAGTGTCAAAGATCTACAAAATCTTGAGAACCAATTGGAGACAAGTTTGCAAGGTGTCCGCATGAAAAAGGTAAGAACCCCTTAGTCTTAAAGAATGCTGAACAGTTGAGCTCATGGTGGCCTTCTATGAAGCACTTCTGTTATTGCTGATATGATTTTTCTACTTATGTTGCATGGTTTTCCAACTTCTACAGGACCAGATTCTAATTGATGAGATACAAGGGCTAAATCGAAAGGTCTCTCCAAATGAGAGCTGTTACTTTACTCAAAACTTTTGGCTACGATAATTTCTGCTATGAAAGCTAATCTTTGTTGGAATTATGCAGGGGAACATCGTACATGAAGAGAATATTGAACTCTACAAGAAGGTAAACCTCCTTCGTCAAGAAAACGTGGAGTTGTGTAAAAAGGTATCTCGTTGGACTGCAAACTAAAATCTTATCACAATCCTGAATAGACTCAAACATTACAATCACTACCATCAAACAGTTAAAATGTATACGAGTGTAATTAGTTTCCTGACCAGGCACATGGCTTCCTGTCTCAGGTTTATGGCACAAGGGATGTGATAGCGGTGACTGGAAGCACCCACAATTCATATGGTTTCAGCATCGGAGAGGACTCATATGTGCCAATCCATCTACAGTTAAACCAGCAACCACAGAGTCATGAGATACCAGCAAGGGCTAGGAAATCCAGGTAAAAGTCCTCTCCTCCTCTGCACGCCCTAGGAAAGCAAGTTACTAATCTGAAGTGTTCCATGCAGTCTTTGATCCCAATGATATCTCATTCAAATGTTACACAGTGCATAAGAACAACAATCGATTCGAAGCTTTCTTCTTTCCTTTCCGAGAACATGCAGTCCCTCTGCCCAAAAAATAAGGGTAATAATTACCATGCATAACCTAGGGTTGGCCCCAAAAGGTGAAGCGGCTCATGGGGGTTCGAACTTGTGATCTTCGCTTCCTGAGATGCTTGTCACGACTCAACTTGCCACTAGGCTAAACTCTCTGGGTTCACCCAAGGCTTTCTTAACAAATGGATAGCGTGGAAATGAGCGGTGGTTTATCAACGAATATGTTTTATGCTGGCAGCATTATAGCATTTTCACAATGCAGCAAGCACATTAGGCCACATGACTAACTTATTTACATCTAGTAACTCAAGGCTCAATGTTCTCAGCTTCTCACTAATCAAGGTTGAACAAAAGAAGAAACCCATGAACTGGATAAATTTGGTTCCTTGAATCACACTTCAGTGTAAATCTAGAAAAGTACATTGATTTGTTTACAATTGCCTTGCTCACAGGTGAACACGCTTGTTCCATCTCAAGATGACCAGACCTCTTGTTCTGTGAAGACGTTCTGACTATTTGCATTCAATTGATGTGTACTTCTGTATCGAACTTTAACTAAAAAGTACATAATGACGGTAGCCATCATTTATCGATGTTACCCAGCATTTACTCCATGGAGTATGTTGTGCATAAAAAAAAAATGCCACTCTGCACATATAATGCAGAGCTGAGGTCTGTATCAAGTCTCGTCCCTCCCAACTCCCTCAATTAACAACTGCATGCCACAAGCAACATTATAAGGCTCTGTTGTGAATACTATGAACTACTATTCTGTAGTTACAGAATGGTGTACCATTAGAGAAGCCTACGTTGTGAGGGTTTGTGGTTATTTCAACTTTTCATTTATATTGGTTTTTTGTTCCGAGGCTTTGTGTGGTCAGAAAGGTTATGAGGTTTTATGGCCAGGAAGGTTATGAGGTTTTATTTCAAGGCTTTATGGTCAGAAAGGTTATGAGGCTTTGTGGTGTGTTGTGAGGGTTTTGTGGTCAGAAAGGTTATGAGGTTTTGTGGTGAAGTATAACATTATGTGGTGTTAGTTAAGAATCGTTGTGGTGTAGCTACGACCGTGCGTATGCAATTCACACTATTATGGGCGAGTATTGTAGCCTTTACCCTATTGACAGGGACCAACACCATCAAATGTCCTTTTGCTTATCTTGCAAACAGCAGCAGAACGGCATCTCGTTGATGTACATTGGTCATACAACTGATACAAGACCCAACAGGAGTAAATCACTTATATCCTATTTGAACAACAGTAAAGTACCATTGGCAGAAGAGTGGAGAAAATTACATTTTCTGTCCACTTCAAAGATCATCCAAAAGAAGGAAACTGTAAAGAAAGCTTCGGGTTCCAACGGCCTTTTTTTCCCCTGTTTTTAACTTTCAAAACTACTGATGTCTGAACGTTTTTTTACGTATATCCTTCTCTTTTACATTCATACATAGCTAATCAGGCAGGCAAGCTGGCTCAGGAACATCAAGCTCAATGGCATTTTTGCTTTTGATTTTTCTACATATCTACCTTTCTTAATACAACCAAAAGAAGAGGGAGAAAACAGGCCCTTTTTCCCTGTTTTTTCTCTGTGACTGCCCCTTTGTTTTTGCTTACACGTTTTCATATTTAAAAGGAAACTTTCCTAGTTCTATATGCAGGAACAAAGTATCTAAAAACACTGTCGCAAACTCAACCATTAAACGAAGATTGACTGTATTAAGAATTGTTGGCTGGAGATTCTCCTCCGACTTCTTGACCTCTAATCATAACGCCTATTCTATACAAGACAACAGGAGCACGGTAGAAAATCCATATGCAGTAAAAAATAAAAAAAAAAAGTACCGCTAGAATCTGAAACTAAATTTAGAAAAGATCACAGCATGGAATTGCACAAAAGATCTCCATCTAAAAGGATGGTAATAAAGGGACAACGCATAAGACTTCACTAAGTATATCTCGGCAAATAAGGAATTATCCAAGTAAGATGGAGGTATAAAACCTTCTAGATATCCTAATAAGAGCTGAAATAGACCTATGGGGCTCACCTCAGAGGAACTGAGAAAATCATAAATGAAATTTTATCCCTCAATTCTGTTTTCCATATCGTGTGGCAAATGAGCAGCAGACATGCTTAAATAAACAACAAATGTGATCAAATTGAGGATATACACAGGCTGCAACAGTGAACAAGCATTATAAGTAACCCCGAAAGTGTATAGTGTGATGTTACTCTGTATCCAGCTGACTGATTAAGTAGGCGACTCACAAGTTCAGCGAATTCCCAGGGAGATCTGCAACAGGACAAGTAAATCAAACAACCAGATCAAATATCTTTATGCTTGAACAAGTTAATGAATTTGAGCTACACCAGAACATCCGATCAATGACATCACTCAAATAACATTTTCAGGAAGAAAAAAAATAGACACATTAAACAAGGGAAATAGTTTCTCTTGAGCCCACAACTGGATCATGTTGTTGGGGCATATGGCACCCACCACGCGTTCTATTCTGATGATCCGATCCTTGCATTTTATAGGCTCCAGGGCATCGATCATCCATTAACAAAATCAACTTGACAAACAATTATAGCCACATGATTTAATCGCACTTGAACCAGAAAATTGTATGACAAGTATGATTTTAAACTAAACCATCCATCTTTTTTATTCAGGTAAATGGATGTAATCAAGCAGCTACAATTATGGAACAATGATGTTTATTCTCCTATTTTTTTATAGATGATATACACACAAAATCTTTACGATGAACCTCTAGAGAATGCACGGGTAACAATACTGGACTGGAGAGAAGCTATTAATCCCTCAAACGGGTAATGTAATAACAAGTGCAAATTAAAACTGAGAAAAATGCTAACCACAGCCCAATGCATTGATTAACGTCCAAAAAGTGCATGACATCTGTAAAAGAGGTATAGATATCCGTGATTGTAAATTGATATTCGTAAAAAAATGTACTGAAATTCTTTACTTTTCTAACAGTATATGTGCATTATCCACTGCCCAATGAATTGTGGTTAGCATATTAGACTATTAAACTGGGACTTGATAATCCACACAAAGGGCATTTTCTCCGCTTGAAATAAGCTTGGACAACTATTTAAGCTTAGAAGAAATCCAAATCTCTTCAAGCTTTCCCAATTGAATGTTGTTTAACTTATCTTAATTATTCTTGCTTAGGAGTGATTGTGTTGATTGGTTGTTAGTGTCATGCTAGCCCAAGAGACCCATGCCTTAAGCCGTTAAGCGCCCAAAAATGTCCAAAAAGGAAAGCCTCCACTTTTTTTTATTTAGTACCTAGTATACATGTGTAATTATAGGGTTCTTTTTTAAACCCAAGAATACATTTTACGCTTAAGGCCAACGACCCAGTAAAAATCGAACAAGGAATGGAGGAAAAAACAAAAGAAAAAAAACAAAAAGGGAGAATAAAAGGTCATGGGATAGCTGTAAATCTCTGGGACTCTTTAAAATTATTCAGTATGGTGGGTGCATGGATGATCTTTTCCCCTTAAACGGTACTCCAGTAATTCCCATTACAAACAAATACAATCAAGAAAGAAGAAGAACGAACAGGACTACGGCCAGAGAAAAAACCGAGAAGAAGAAGAAGAGTGATGTTTAAGTAAAGATAATGACGCTTTTGAAATATTGTGGTATATTGTATTTTTTGGGGTTTTCCGCGTTGAATACATCTAAGGTTTTGAAAAGTTCATTTACATACTTTATATTTGTTTTTCGCTTACAATAATTAAGCGCCTCACCTTTGAAAACATCGTCTTGGGCTTCCAAAATCTGGCCCTTGTTGTTACGGTACAGTGTTGCGTCTATCACTTGATATTCGAACCCCGCGCGGAGGGAACCAAATCAGCAGAATAGAAAACGTTCAAATTAAGGAGAATGTATGGGATATATTTCGGAAATTTTCAATGGATAAAGAGAGACCATTATGTAGGGCACAATTGCAGCGTAACGGAGGTGAATGGACTTTGGGATCTCACCTGGTCAGGGAGATAGAGAGAGAAAGATGCCTGCCGGACTCCGCGTCAAGGATGTAGAGAGAGAAAAATCAAAGAGACGAGCTTCGGTTCGAAGTATGGAAAAATACTTCTCCCCCTACGGAAAAATACTCTCCCTCCCCAAATTGTCGTGCTTGTTTTCTTTTTTAGTGAAATATTGACAATTTTTTGAGAGGTGCTAAAAAACACAAAATAATTTGGGAGGGAGGAAGTACTGCTTTGGTAACTGTCTGTGATGACGTGTCATCGCAGTATTGGTGGAGTATATCTCACTTGTTATTTACATATAGTATTCAAAATGTGATAGTAAACAAAAAAATTCTTTTGAGCCACACGGCCAAAATTTTAGAGATTGATGATTGTGGGCATTGTAAAGGCTAATATTTAAAATTTTCGGCAGATAATTTTGGAGAAAGTCTAAAATACACATCTTTAAAAAATGCGTAACATATGAACCTTTGTATAATTCGTTCATAATATTTTGATACGTTTCATAAATTTTGTTCTAAAAGTCGTAACCTTTCAACAATAGAACTCATAATATTTTCACTATGATTCATAACATTTTGGTGCGTCTCATAACTTTTATACTATAAAAAATTGTAACTTTTCAACAATAAAATTCGTAATGTTTAGGGATTTGTAGCATTTTTACTAGGATTATAACATTTTGGTAGATCTCATAACTTTTATGTTAAAATCGTAACTTTTCAGCAATATCTTTTATAACAGTTCCTTCATGAATCACAACATTTTTGGGATGCTCATGATACACACCCAAATAAAGGTGTGTATTGTAGTTTTTTCATAAATTTGAAAGAGATTAATCCATACTCCAGCCTTCGAACCAATGTTCTTCTCTCCCGCCAAAGTGTATGGGGTTCACACACTTGGAAGTGGGACTATAACGATCCGGATTTTTGACCCAATTTTTTTTCTAATAATAATATTATTAGGATTATTTTCTTAATGCAATTACTTTTTTTTTTCTAAAATGCATAAATGCATGCAATTATATTCCATGCATGCATTTTTTTTTTCTCCTCCATCGTGCATGCATGCACCCCATCACCTCCCTCACCTCAATCTCCTGCAATGTCTCCCTCTCTCCCTCCCACAGCTCACTCTCTCTCCAGCCATTACTCCTTTTTTTTTTCCTCCAAGAAAACCAAATTCATTCCCATGGTTCAAACCAAAGAAATTCCTTCATCACCAAGGCTCAATTCGAATTCCATTCGTTCATATCCTTTTCCTGGTTCCTCTTTAGCCCCAAAAACAGTCCCAATTCGTCCATTTCAAGATCCATGAACCCAACTCCATTAAACTCAATCTTATCATTTCCTTCCAAAATTCACCTATAAATACCTTACCCCATTAACCCATGGGCACACCACCATATTTCCACACTCCGCTGAGTCAGAAATGAGAGAAAAATGTGGGCAAATTGGAACTCCAATCAACGGAGTTCTAGAGAAAGAAAAGCGGGTTTTGTATCTACACTCAATCGAAACCCAATTCAACTATACTAATCACCTTCTACAACCCATGGCATCCCCAAACAAGCCTCAATTCAATCCCAAGGTCCCCCGGTCATCAAAACCAAAGTCTCCTTCCAAAAAATTCACGTTTCGTTTTTTATTCAATTAAATCCAAACCAAGGTTTTAATCCATTCCAACGTCCTCTCTAAGTATATTTATGTGTTTTTAGGCCTAACACATAGCCCAAATGGACCCATGCATCGAAACCGAGCCAACACAACAACAACAACAAAAATCGAATCTGAGAGCGAGTTTGCGGCTGCAAGTCTGAGGTTGCGATGAGATGCCCCACCGCAAGGTTGACTGGTCCAACCTTGCGGTATGTACAGTTTTGCTTCAAATCAATTTTTTGACCTTCCGAACATCATTTTTGACCCCCGAACTATTTTTCCTAGACTTTTCACACCTCAAAGATCATACCTGGTTAATATAATTTTTTTAATTTTATTATCTATTTATTAAATTTTTTACTTGTATTCATTCAAAATTTACATACGAAAAATCTTTACAACCTTATAAATCAAGTTATCAATGCCCAAGTAATTTTTTTTAGAGTTTTTACATTTCGAAGATGAAACGTTGTTAATCTCAATATATTTTATTTATTAAATAATTTATTATCCATTAAATTTACTTTCGACAACTTTTATTAATATCTTTATTTAAAATAATCCCGCGACCCTCCGAACCCAACTTTTGACACTCGAACATATTGTGTAGGACCTTTAGGACTCGTATTAAATTCATAATAATTATTTTAATATTTTCACCTAATTAATGTATTTAATTAGTTTTTAATCAATCTAATTTCTTAAGAATTTGTTTATGAGAGCCTAGAAAATATTTTTTTTAAATTTTTATTAAAGCTCATACTTTATTATTGACATCGTGGTCATACAAGACTAAGGGCAACGGCCCATTCATAAAAGGTTGCGTGATTGCATTGCTTATTAATTGTTTTAATTATTACTAATTAATTGTATATTGCACTGATACTTGTTTTGAATGCTAGATTGGACCCTAGAGACATGGGGTAGTATGCGAATAGAATTCACCTAGACGAAACTAGGTAAGGGATAAATTGGAAAGTTTTGCTTTTATTTAGATTGCTTGCAGGCAGGATTTTGATATGTGATGAGTTGGATGTGATGATTTGAAACTGGCAAAGTAAACCCAGTGATGATTTGAAACTGGCAAAGTAAGCCCAGTGATGATTGTGAAGTGGTGCAGAAGATAGGCGAACCTTAGTTATGATTTAAGCATGATAAGCTTCCTTTTGTTTGTAATGAGACGGATACACGCTGGGTACATAACTTATGTGCAATCTGCGACAGCAAAATGAAGTGATCTCATGGGACAGGGCATGGCTAGCGGTTGGGGAGGAAAGATCTCGTGGATGAGATCTTAGATTTCACGTCAGGCTAATAAGTAGTAATAAACTGTTGATGTGTGAAATTCCTGTTTAATTCTTCTGCATTGATATTATTTTGTTTGCTTGCTAGCTGTAAAGTTAGAAGGGTAGTTGGGTTGAATTATTCTACTGAGTGATTTATCACTCACGGATACGTCTGTATCCTGGCAAATCGTTTGCTTCGGCGATTAATTTGCCAGAGGGCGCAGGATTCAATGGAGAGGATTCAATGATGGTGCGATTCGACACGGCAAGAATATTAGGAACGGCGATCAAGCATGCTCGGGATTCGTCAAGCCTAGAGTCAACTCTAAAGTTAATGTATTTTGAATCAGTAAATTCTCTTGAGATTGTAATAGCTAAACCTTTATTTTAGAAAATTATATTTATTTAGCAAAATTTTTTTAAGAAATTATTTTATTTTGTCCCCGAAAAATCGGGGCATTACAAGGACTCACACATTTTTTAGTGAGTGAAAAGCATTGCTCTATAACATAAACTAATTTTGCTTATTTTACGCACAACTCAGACTAATCGCAGGTTGCTCATGTGAATATTAAAAGAGTTTAACTTATTTTCACCTGAGTCGGTTAAATTTCAATGAACAAAGTCCCAAATGAACTGATCATGCTTTGAAAGTTTCGAACCTTAGAACTTAGAGGGCAAAGTGCAAACTACAAGTTTTGACACCTGGCCAAATTTTGGGCTGAAATTTTACTCTTTTCTTACTAGTGACGTGAACCGTGTGGTAGACTTGCAGGCCTATCTTTCATTATTAAGCTCGCGGCCTTTTATTTTAGGTGAGGTCTTGTACCTAAAAAAGAGGTATGTGCGAATTGGTTGGGGTAACATTAACGTATACTATAATTAATCGTCACAAGTAAATTTGGTTGATCCATATATGCACCTATGCTGCAAACTTTAGTTGACTATTTATAATGCTAAAAATAAATAAATAAATAAACCTGGTTTCAAAATAAAGTAGTACCTAATATTCTTGATTATATCCGCTCATATATATATATGTAATTCCCGATCTTTAGGGGGGATGAATGAACTAAACTGTTTGGTTAGATGGCTAGTTGCTTAACTTTTAGTACTAGTAAAGAAAAGAAAAAAACAAGCACACAATAAATAAGCAATCAAAATCAAACTGCAAATTAATGCTTTCAGTTATTGAATTGGTTTGATAAAATCTTCCATTAGGGTAATTAAAAAGAAAAAATAAAATAATACTGAGGGTGAGTTTTCGCTGTAGTCTAAACAGCATTTCTGTTATTTTCGGTATTTTAGTCAAAAATTACTCATTAGCCAAAACAATTCATTTTTTAAGGGGAATTTGCACTTACGACTCCTGTACTATCACCGATTTGAAGTACAAGAGGTGTATTTTTAAATCGGTGATAATACAAGGGGTGTAAGTATAAATTACCCCTTTTTAACTTTGATGTCTAAATGCTACTGTTGACATCTATAGTGGCAACAAGTTGTATTTTGACGTCTATTTGAAACAAAAAAGTATAGTTAGATCTCACTAAGGATCTCCTCCACTTTTCAGAAAAGGTAAATGCTAGGGATACTGATTAAGTGTATAGAAATGCTAGGTGTTCTATGGAACAGTGAAATTGAGCTTCCAAATATAATTTGTCCTTAGTACGAATAATCAGATCAACACACAATGACGAGAGTTATTTTTTGCCTTTTTATCTCTCAAACTTCCACCCGAATGTATTTATGTCGTCCTTAAAACTTTCAAACCAACCTACTTCATCCTTTTAACGATTGAGAAAGTTGAAATCAAGTACGACACTCCATAATGCACGCACAGGTGCACGAGCACGAGTGAAAAGCGCAATTCGAAAACATGTCAAATCACTGAAATTCACAATGGCGAGAATTGAGTGTGGTAACACAAAACGAAGACCGAGAACGGGAATGAAGGATTCTAGTATAGGATTATGTGACGTCAAATAAGCATTTCATCCACAAGGAGTTTATTTTACCTCCAGACTAGATTTCAGAGCCAGATCTCGTCGTCTTGATTGCAACCTTTTCAATAGTTTAGCATTTAATTGTTTCAGATCCAAATTGAATTTAGGTGCAGAGCATAACAAGGCAAAATTCATAGCAGTCTACATTGTTCCTGCAATCCCCAATCAACGCATTTATAAAGTTCAAAATTAAAACAACGATCGATCTAAACTTTGGAAAATTTGAAATCAGTAGAGTACACATTTCTTAATCTGACTTCTCTCAGTCTAATCACCTGGGGATTACACCGGCTGGTCAGTTCTTCCCTGTGGCACCCCTCATCGAAATTCTGGGAGTAGCTAACGGCATCGTACCGAAACGTCGGAGGAGGAGGCTTCGTAGATCCGTAGATGCTTTTACTCTCTCTCACTAGCTTCTTGATGATCTTCTGCCATCTCCGTCTCCGGGTGTCATGAGTTCCGCCAATAGGTATAGGAGGAAGCTGATCGTGGATCCGGGTGTAGCATTCTTCCTGCACCGGAACACACGACGGCGACATGCAACCGGAGAAGTACGACGAACGGCGGTGGCCGAGGGCCGGATAGTTTCCGGCCATGTCACGAGGGGAGATGTAGATGTGTTGACTTCAGTCCTTCACCTTTGTGAAGGAAATGATGCCGTTCACACTTCTGTTGCGGCCATTGGTTGGTTTATAACAAAGCGTACGGGAATATGTTATCTTTTTTTTGTGATAGCTCAGGTGTCCGGATTATTTTACTCGTATCTCAATGATCTTTTGGGTTTAATTTTATCGTTCACTAGCAAGGGCGATTAGAATTGGAGAAAATGACGGTCAATGACGTATTTTGATAATTAATACTCGTCAAGAACATGCTAAAAATATTTAATACTGAAAATGTTATTGACGGGTATTAATTATCAAAATACGTCCTGAACCGTCATTTTTTCTTAGAATTGGGTCGAATTTTTGACCAAATAACTTTGGAAGAGCTGATAGAATTTAGGAGGTTTCAAATTTGAAACTTCGAAGTGAGCAAACTTCTAAATTGCCATATCATTGATACCCGACCAATAAATAATAGTAAATTTTACTATTTCCTTAATAGTGTTGTGAAACACAGAACTGTAGTGGACTCTTAGACCTCATTCCGTTAAGATTCTTTTTTTTTTAAATACTCATTCCCTTACACTCCATTCCTGTAAGATTTTTTTTTTAAATATTTATTTCCTATTTCACGAGACAGATTATTCTTTTATAATACATCGCTTTTAATTAATAGAACGAGATCTTAAAAGGGGACGATGATGAGAGTATTTTCTTAATAGTGCTGTGGGCCTGTGGCGCGGACTTGTGGGCCTGTATTAATTTCATTGTATCATGATTGTTAAGGTTGCTGTCTTTTTGGTGAGGTCTTTGCACCTAAAAAGGAGGTATGTGCTTGATTAGTGTAATATGTTATAATTGATCCTCACAAGTCAAAAGTAAGCCTGGTTTCAGAATAAAGTAGTACCTAATGTGGTTGGTTATATTCATGTATAATCTCCCAATCCTAGGAGGAATGTTTGAAAATAAGGTGTTTGGGTCGGTGGCTGAGTTGCTCAACTTATACTAATAAAATAAGATAATTATCAAGCACTAACTAATTAAATAAGCAATCAAACTGCAAATGATTTTAGTTTATTTGAGATTTGGCTGTTTTATTTTTTGGCATTTTTCCCCAATGGATCCCAAGTACGTACCTGTAACTCGGTTGTAGAAGTCTTTTTGTTGTTCCGCATGTGACGAGCTTAGAGTCATCCCTTTGTGTTAGTATTGGAGAGTGATTTTCTCATTTCCAACCCTTTTTTATAACTGTACTTTTATTTTTGTCTTTATTCATGTGAAATTACAACATTATTCTTTAATAATCTCATTTTTTGGCACATTTAAATGGGCAGTATTGTATTTTTACATAGTTAAAAAACAATAAAGGAGTGCGAAAAATCACTCTTTTAGGGAGTATTTTGATAATTTTTTAAGATGTGACATCAAGGGCAGTTGGAGAATCCTGCAATCTATGATGAAGAAAAACGTTGTCCAACTATGTGTATATACATCCATGGTTTAATAATAAAAGACTAATTATGTAATAAAAAATAAAAATGTGGATTCTATTTTACATCTAACTAATTTTTAACCCTTTTTTTCATCTATTATAACTATTCATCGGGATGCAAAATACAACTCCATTGGAGTTGCTCTTAGGTAACTTGCCGGTTATTCGTTGGTTGTCCGCACAACCCATTCTACACGGCCTCCCAAATTAGTACTAGAATTTAAACACATATATAATTGATATACTTCAGTTTGTTGAGAAATCATGATTAGTGAGATGGTTTGCTCATGTCTCCTCCCCTTCATGAAGACCAAGGTTTGAGTTTCATGAGGGGCGGGGTTTGGGATTTCAAGGCTATGAATAATCTCTGATCCTCTTTGTTAACTAACTTCCCACTAATCTCGCTGACTATAAAATATGACCAAAAAAAAATAATTAGTTTGTTGCAAAGCTCAAAAGGTCATGGACTTTCGATGGATATACTGTACCTCCTGAAATGATTACTAGTTGGTTGTATGAAATTAATTGATGGTAGCTGCTGAATAAAGAAGTGCGTGGCATGTATCTTTATTTTTGGTGCAAACCAATGATTCTTCTTTGCGATTGAGCAATTCAATAATGACATCTTTGCGATTGAGCAATTCAAGTTGGTGCATTGCATACGATCATGATTGTAAAATAAAGTCCGTCTCGTTTGAGTCGCGAATTAACTGTCTGGAACAGGACTTACTATACATAATCTTGGAGAAAAATTTTAGTGTCGGGTGGATATATCCCACGTGGTACCTGCTCGGCACATCCGGGCCATTTAATACACTTTTGAACGGTTCGGATTGAAACTCTCTCTCTCCTCTCACCCCAACACTTTCTCTCTTCTTTTTCTTTCTCAAATTCAAGCCGTCAAAAAACGCAATGGATGGCTCGGATGCGTGAGCGGACACCACGTGGTACCCATCCGGCACTGAAATTTTTTTCCTAATCCTGAGTTATCCTAAGTTTGGTTCCTGAAATGACTGTCAGGATTATGAATCCCAATATTAATTTTATTCCTATATGGGAATACTATATCATCATGAGGTGAGGAGAGATTACATAGGATCAACAAAGAAGGCATTGTTTTCCAAAATATTTCGATGATATTAGGATTGATTTCATAAAGTATTTTGATAATTATTTTTTTTAATAATAATTTTAGAAAATGTGTTACAATTTTTTTTTTAAAAAATACCATTTTCAAAACTTTCTTTTTTTTCAACAACTATTTTTGTTAAAAAATACAAAAAAAAGTTTTTTACAACTTTCTTTTCTCAAAAAATGATTTCAAAAACTATTTTGTTTGAAAAATGTTTTCAAAAAACCTTTTTAAAAAAAAATTCAACTAGTTTTTTTTTCCCAAAAATCTGTTTTCAATTATTTTTACGAAAATTGTTTTTCCAAAAATTAGTTCTAAAAAGGCTTTTCCCAAATTGTTTTCTAATAAAACTGTTTCCCACAAATTTTTTTTTTTAAAACTGTTTCTTTTTCAAAACTTTCTTTTTTCAAAAACTTTTCTAAAAATACTATTCCTTATCCCATAAGTAATGCCACGGACTTAAACATGGGATTGGGTGAAATTAGAAATGAAATTAATCCCATTTTTTTCCATCCGCGACTCAAATGAATGAAAAGAATCAATTTCAAATTCAAAAAGAATTTTTCAAAAAATTCCCCTTAGATTCCCCCTATTTCCAACATTTCTCTCTCTATCTCTCTCCACTTATTACCCCTACAATTTTTCAAAAAAAATTTCAAAAACCAAACCAAACAAGGCAACAAGCCTTTTGAATTAGTGAAAGTTTTAGACCTTGGGGTTAGCTAGGTAGCCCCCAAATAAATTCTAGCGCTGTCTTGCATTCAGGGTCGGACCGGTGGTAAGCCGCGCAAGCCTGTGGGCTTGGGAACTCCCCAGGCTAGGGCAACCAAAAAATAAATTCCATGTTAATGTATATATTTATATTTTGACGAAAATATGGCATAAACTATGTAGCTACCTTGTTGGTCAACAACATGCATTTACGATCTCATATGAAAGGTCATATCCATGTTCAATACTTATTTCCACCATCCAAAGTCTCCTTTTTATGGAGACATTAGTGAAAATTGTCACTTTTTTTAATGACATCTTTGTGACAATAATTTTTTTGTCACTAATGTGCTTTAGTGCCAATTTTTGCATGCAATAAGAATGAGTTTTCTTTGAATCAGGTTGTGCTAATCATAAAACACTATAATCGGAGTTACATTTTAAGTTGAATTTTGTTAATGTAATTCAAACTAAAAGTACAACGAAACATTGATTTCGTTTTTTTGACTTGTATTTTTTTATATCTTATAACTTAATAATAGTAAGCAGACAACCAAGTTTAGAGTTGGGTTTGAACAATTCAAACCTAAATGTCGGGACCGGCGCATTGCATGCATGTAACTATGCATGTAATTAACCAATAGTTAACAAGTTACCGAATGTACACTCATTGGCGGAAAACTAGTACACTACTAAGAAAAGGGAGAAAATGCACATATCGTGAAATGTGCGGGTTGCATTGGGGGATGGAAAATTCGAAGATAAGGAAAAAACTACTCCATTGATGAGAAAACAAGAGAAACAAAACAACAGAAAGAGAATCTGTACGAGCCACAAGGCCCACAACATGCATGTGATTTTGGCACAACCCAAAACCACCCCATTTGCCAGTCTAACCCCACCAAAATTTATGGGGAATTGGGTTCTCGTCGCGGTCTGTAATACTGTAGCATGGCACACTTTTTCTTTTTTTGACTAGGCAAATTCTATTCCAAACACTAGTCTAGGAGGAGATGGTGAAATTTGAACCCTTACCTAGTGCAAGGATTTGGGAGTACCATAGGTGTTTGCACCATATTTGTAATTTTTATATTTCTGTCAATTGAGTAACACGTGACATAAATGAGAGGGTTTAACGAGACTTATGGTTGATTTAATTAGTCTAATTATAATTAAGCCATGATAAGGTTTAACAGATTAATTAAATATAAATTTTATTTCCTCCGTCGATTGATTACTATTGATTGTTTTCTCTAACGAATGAGTCACAGGTGGCGAAATGGAGTGTTTCCAGTTATCCTATGATTAAAGGAGCAGTTATGCAACGTGTTTTCATGCTTCCTCATGGCAGTTATTTACATGATTTCTCTGTGAAAGTTATTTGCAAAGGCATGAGAGGAAATCGTCATCTTGATTTGGGAGAAAGATTCAAATTCAAACTTTGAAGAGCCTATTTACGCTTGAGATCATGACAGTGTTAGATACACAATTAACGTCAATAGACCTTTATCTTTTCTTTTCTAGGAGTAGTTGTAACTTATAATCGTTCACTCGATTATCTTAGTCTGTTGTACTTCTACTTTGGAGATTAATAAAGCCCATTTATTAGTCTTCTTTCATATTCCATCCACTTCATTATTTGTTTCCAAAGAAGTTCTGAAAACGGCAAGAAACCACTCCACTTTTCACCCCACATTCCAACAAAATCACGAAACAATTTCCTATCGATTGGAATTCTCCGTCGATCAGATAGAAATCAGAAAATTTGATAATAATAGGGTGCCTGTCAATTGACTGTCACTCCATTAGGAATCGGGGATGGAAATCCCCATATCCACCCCGAATGCCATCCCTACACTCCATTGGCGTGGCACACCTCACAAAAAAAACAATTCGGGCACTAGGTTCCGGCCATCCGAGAGAAATTATTGAAGCTAGGCTTATATATTTAATATATTCGATCACGTGGTATTCTACGTTAATGACGTCCTTGTGAAATGTTTTGTAAAATGGGTCATACGATGATTTATATTTGTAAGGTTATTGGAATACAATCGGTTAATTGCGTACAGATGATGCGTTGTGATATTTTATTTATCAAGAGTAGTACGTAGTCAAAGTCATATGGTCCTGACCTGATAATTTTTCAAGATTCAGTGTCCGTACTCTCTGTGTGGTTCATGCATTGAGGTCTGCATGCACCTCATGTTTTGTGTTGCATATATGTCATCCTTTTTGTGCTGTCCGTGCCCTTGGAATATCCTTCCCATACAAAGTGCTGCAAAGAAGTCAGTGTATAATCCTTTCTCAAAAGTTTGGCATGTCTTTTCTTTCTTGAATATCTCATAATCCTTCTCCATTTTGATAAATTCGTCAGACAAAAAATAGAACCGTTGTCTTTTTTACCCTTAAAATAAGGATATTGATATTCGTGCTTTACTTTTTACTAATGGCGTTCTACTTTATTCATGAAGCTACTAGTAATTTCACGTTAAAAATAGATCGAGCGTCATCAGTAAAAAGTGGAGCGTGAATATCAACTTCCTAAAATAATTCAAAAACTAAAGGGCAGGAAAAAAGACACTACTCTAAATGTAATCATTGCTTTTCAAAAGGGATGGTAATTTTGAAAACTTACATGTTTCTTTTAAGAGTAATGTTCGTGGTCCCTAAAAAAGTTGAAGTTTCAAAAAGTGAACAAGATTTTGGGATTTAGGTGGTAAAAAGTAGGAAAATACAAGAAGAAGAATAGGAAAATTAAAGATAGAGACACCTAATTCATTTTCGAGTATCCATTGGGATCCTTTTCATATATATGTAGCCAACGTAGGTGGAGTCCTAGTTGCTAGTCAAGTCACTCAGTTGCCTCTATATATAATAACTCCCTCTGTCCAATTTGTTTGTTTTCCTTTCTACTTAACTTTGTCTACGATAGAATTTCTTTCTTGACCAATACTATAGAGTAGTTAATAAATGTCATGAAGTCTCATAAGCGCGTGGTTACTGTGATTGATTGAGAAATACTATAGAGTAATTAATCAATGTCATGAAGTGTCGTAAGCGCGTGGTTACTATGATTGATTGTGTTACTCTACTGTTATTAACCAAATCCGATCTGTTTAGTTTCTTGTAAATCTTCTTCATAATACACCTTAGCAACACAAGCCCATATCCAAACGAGCCCACTTTGCATCCAGACCAACCCACTTGAAAGCTGAAAAGCTACTAAGCCCACCGTTTCACAAATAGAAGCTGGAACCCGGAACTAGCTGGAGCAATTAACGAAAATTCGGCTTACTTTTGTCTTTAATTTAATTTTGAGTTTGGATCAAAATTTTAAATTATTTTTCTGATTTATTCCATCGAGATGAATCAATAATTCAAAAAAAAAGAAAAGGACTCAAAACTGACAAATGCAAAAAGTTTGAACAAAGGCCAAAAAAAAAGAGAAGCCAAATGACTTATTAAGCCAAACTACCCCTAAAAGTACTACTTGCGTCTCGAAATATAAATATTTTTCTAGTATGCAAAATAAAAACTAAAAAATAATACAATTTTCAATAGAAATTCTACAATTTACTAGATATTAGTGAGTTTTTAAAAATAAATTATGAAAAATTTTAATTTCAACAATTTAGAGATCAATGAGTTCTTTTAATTCATGAAAAAAGTTTGAATTTTTACTCAAAAAATTGAATTATTTTTAAGTCCTCATTTCGCTGATTTTTGAAACAGAGGGAATATTTTGAAATGTAAAGCATAAAGAGTAGTGTTGAAAATTTGAAGTCTAATAAAATGTTAGTTAGAATATAAGCACTTATTGCAAATTTTCTTGAATATTTATTTGAATTATATGCACCAGATAAATAATATGAGATGGAGGGATTGAATGCTACGAATATGTTATGAGGTGGAGAACTTGTAGTATCAGTCACAACTCACAAGTCCACGGCCCTATGAAGTGTGCATCGTGGATAGACAACAAGTCACTTTGTGGCTAAGAAATGTTGGAGTTTGGATAGGGCTTTCATGGTTGGTAATGGGTCCGTGGATAATGAGATGCAAATGATGTCAAACGTTATTTTGTTATTATTACGAGAAAATAAAACTTCAAATGGTGGGTTTTGAAAATCGAGCTAGATGGGTTGATGGCAATCAAGGGGTCTGTGTTGTGCTCTAACTTACATAATGCGTATGCGCTGTCAAGATATATATTGTGCTCTAATAAGTCACACAAAAGTATCTTTCAAAAACATATCAAATTATTGAAATGCGAGAACAATGACTAAAAGATCACTAGCAAGTGCAAACGAAGATTCTACTGAAAGATTATGAGACTAAGGTTGTGCTTAAGGGTGCCCATTCTGTTATATCATTATTGGCTCATGTGTGGTCTAGTTATTTGATCAATGGAAAATTCTAAAACCACAAGTGGTTCAAACTTCAAACAAATGCACAACAGACTCACACAGATATGTAGATTCCATACACTGCATTATTAATGTGTGTGGAGCTTACGCACCTATGTAAGTGTTTGTGTAATATGTTTGTGGTTGTAGAATAATTCTTTTATCAATATGTCGATGGTGGTATATGCTCATCAAGTAATGTATTTGTAAAAATGAGACTTATCGACATTAGTAACCGTAACCGTATGATACGTGCACATTTATCTTACAATCTATTTTTTAAATAATTCTAGTTGCTTTTTATTTAAAGATAACTATATATACTCATAATTGAATCATCAACGCTTGATCAAGCTAGACTTTTTTTACAAATGATCCGCCCAACTAGTTTTACAAAATAAACGATTTAGATTGCATCCCAATATGCGTAATGCAGCCAACACATTAATGTCTGAACATGATGTACCTATGACAAGCTTGTTTTTAAGGTTTTCTTTCTTGTGAATTTCCCAATTCAGTCTTGGATAGTTTCCCTACTTGGATCGGAGAGGTGTCTGTAAGTTAACTCGAACACCATGGCTGTCATATAAAGAAATTTAAAAATAAAACTAAATATTGAAACAGTAATATTACACACAAAGCAAAAATGCACAAATTTTGTGTACAGATTTATTGTAGGGCCCACTACGAGCTCTACACAAATAATTCAAGCCGTTCATTAAATGAAACATTTTTTTAAGGGCTTTCGTGAAAAATTAGTTCAATCTAATACTTATTAAATGCTCGATTTAATCATCTAACATTTCATTCGGATTTCAGGATAATAAAAAGTTAGATGATTAAATCAAGCATCTATAGACATCGAATTGAGCTAATTTTTCTCGTGGGCCTTTAAAAAAATATTTTACATTTAATGAACGATTCGAATCATTTTTTGTGGAGTCCGTTCTTGAATAGAATGAACCCACACACGGATCTATGCGTGATCTATGTGGGAAAAGCCTGTGTGAACAGACTTGCTGATATTCAAATGGTGTATTTAAGACACTCTTGAGATTGGTGGATGATGTTTACAGCTGATTGCCGCTCCCCCTATCTGCAACGATTGTGGTGGGCCACGGTGGATTGGGACTTCTTTTTAACGACAAAACCAGAAAATACAGAACAAACTAGTAAAATGAAAATAAATCTCCAGCCAACCAAAGCTCAGCCAAAACGAACCAAACGGAGCGCAAAAGAGAGACAGTCATAGGAGGATAACAGAGAGAGAGAGAGAGAGAGAGAGAGAGAGAGAGAAGATGGCAATGGCAATGGCACTTCGTCGACTCTCCTCCTCGGTGGACAAGCCACTCCAGCGCCTCGTCAATGGCGGATCCGTCTATTACATGGTCTTCTTCTTTTCCTTCACTTTTTCGCATTTTGAAACTTAAGTTTCTACCTGTTTTTATTTGTGAACGATTTGTGTTTATGTAGCTTTGGTTTTGGTTTTGTTTTGTTGTGTAGGCGTCATTGCCGAACGAAGCTGTGTACGAGAAGGAGAAATCTCGTGTCTCAGTTAAGCCCGTTAACTGTTCGATTTAATGTTTCGCCTCCTTTTGATGTAATTTTTATTCGTTTTGATTGGTTGTTAATATCTGTTTGTTCGCCCTTTGAATTGAAACTCGTGTATACAGTGGCCAAAGCAATTGAATGAACCACTTGAAGTTGTCGATCCTGAGATTGCCAACATCATTGAGCTCGAAAAAGCAAGACAATGGAAGGTATAACTTAAAAAGCGGTTTTACGTATATAAAACGTCAGGCATGGAAACAGGATTTCACATTTGAATAACAACATTTTCAAGTTCAATAGTCAAGATTCTATTCACTCTTATCGAAACATAAAGCAATAGAAGATACAAAAGTGTTTCTTGAGACATCAATTGAGCAGTGCATCACTTTGAAATTCGATGTACTTCTTAATCTCAAAAATTATGTTTGATATGGTTTGTATTAAATTTCTCAGTAAGTCCTTGGGCAAAGAGTCGTCCGTGGCAATTTTTGTTCAATGGAATTGTCAGACCTTTTCTTTTGGAAACGGCAAAAGGTTTATTAAGAAACTTGACATGGAATTGTCAGACCTATTGTAACTCAATATGTGTATATGAATTCTTTTTTTGCTAAGTAAAAATATATGAATTTGCTAATTGATATGTGGTGACTATTTACTTTGGAAGGGGCCATGGTCACTTATTGACAACTTTCAAGTCCATTCTCATATAGAGTATCTGTTGGTTTTGGTTTTGTATACCATAGATCAGAGAATATTCTGCTGTGTTTATTTCTTTTTAATAAGTTGTTCTATAGATAGGAAAACTAAGAATGTAGATGATTTTGAATGCTATTGTTTCATGTTTTTTTTTTTTTTTGGATAAGCACTCATTCCATAAAAGCACGAAACACATTACAACCTCGTAGGGGCATACCCCTGCTATACACTGCCTTTTACAAAGAATCACACTATGCACTGAATCACTAAACTATATCTATACAGCAAGGACAAAACCAAACAAAACTATTCATCTAGCTAGGCCAAAAAATTTTCCGGAAAGCTGCCAACTATCACATAAAACCTTGTTTTCCTGAGTAGGCTTCACCCCCCTCTTAGAGCTAAGAGAATCCCTGATAGAATTGATAATGTGGAGAAGCAACCTGTCTTGAGGGAGGGCTTGGCGTTGAAAAACTCTTTTATTCCGTTCCAACCACAAACTGTATACGGTAGCAGCCAGAGCAGTCTTCAAAATCACTTGATGTGATTGCTATTGTTTCATGTTGTCTTTGATTAATTCCATAAAAGATGAAGAAGTCCTCTCAACTAAGTGAAATGACTTTGCTGCTCGGTTGAATTGAGCTTTTGTTTTCTTGGTACCAAGTGAAAGAAAAGTTCAGTGTTCAATTCTTTTGTTACATTTAGGATATCCTTGAATGGAGTTGTAAGATGCAGTATTGGTTTGAATTCAATCTCTCAATGAAGTTCAACTTATGTTTGTGAAGGGACTGGAACTGATACCCTCAGAGAATTTCACCTCTGTATCTGTGATGCAAGCCGTGGGGTCCGTAATGACCAACAAATATAGTGAAGGATATCCGGGCGCCAGATACTATGGTGGAAATGAGTACGAGGATCACTCCCTTTTATTTTTTCCTTTTATTATGCTTCTTTTTTGGTACTTGTGAATATGCATACGTGATATGATCATCACTTAGTTGTGAACTGCATGGTTAATAAGAATTCTGAAAGTGTGAGATTTTGGTCCACAGGTACATTGATATGGCCGAATCCTTGTGCCAGAAGCGTGCACTGGAAGCATTTCGGTTAGATCCAGCTAAGTGGGGAGGTAGCGTAACCATTCCCGCATCATTTGCTTTTTGTTTACTTGGAAATTTTACAAACTCACTGTAATTTCATTTCTGTTTGCAAATAGAACATAAAGAACGAAAAATATGCACTTCAATATTGGTAGAGCTTGCCCAACATTGGTTAGGTGTCACCTCCGAAACTAGTGTATGAGCCTGGACAGCCTCTCCACTCATTGTCGAGTGGTTTTGATTGGATGCTTTAACAAATATAAATAACTCCATCGTGTATTTGAGGAAGAAAATGTCATGAACCAATGAATGGATGCAAGAGCATTACGCAATAAGCAGTTATTAGTACCTTTAAGATTCTTGGTGGTCCAAGCCCTACTATCTTTTTTTTTTTTTTTGGAAAGAAGCAGCAATAGAATGCTAAGCCCCTTTCCACGAATAAAGAGGGAAAACTTTGAAGCATGGAAATAACTTTAGTTCCAAATAACCTGTTTTGATGCAGTGAATGTGCAATCTCTGTCTGGATCTCCATCTAATTTTCAAGTTTACACTGCATTATTGAAACCTCATGAAAGAATCATGGCTCTTGATCTTCCTCATGGTGGGCATCTTTCACATGGCTATCAGGTGATTATGCATTATGTTTCCTTTTTCCTGTTACATGACAGGTTATCGCAGTTTATGTTTATGAATTTGAACACAAGTCTGCGTTAACCTTTTTCCCTTGGAAGGTTACAGTTGAGTGCTTCTCTCTTTTGTTTTGTGGAATTACATGGTTATTGGTGCATGAAGCTATTGATTCATCTACACTTCGTGAAAAGTGTTTTGTCCATCATCTTCTTTGATGTGAATAATTGAAATTATACTCATTCTTGAGCCCCTGAATTTATTCAGAATCCTTACAGCTATGAATGACCATGATTGGGTGCCATGCAAATAGTGGAAAATTGAAGGAGAAGAATTATCTTGTGCAATTTTTTTCCAACGAGAAGAAATATTTTCACTGCTAATTCATCTGTTTTGATTCATCCTAATGAGCAGACTGACACAAAGAAGATATCTGCCGTTTCTATATTTTTTGAGACAATGCCATATAGATTGAATGAGAGCACGGGCTATATTGACTACGATCAGGTAGCCTTCTGTTTTCCTGTCATCAGTTCTTTCCTTGTTCTATTTTAACCCTGTTCTTTTCATAGCATATGACATAACCCACTTTGGAATTGTTGAATGGCAGCTGGAAAAAAGTGCCACACTCTTCAGGCCAAAGCTAATAGTTGCTGGTGCTAGTGCTTATGCACGCCTTTATGATTATGCACGCATTCGCAAGGTGAAGCCACTTAGTTGATTTAGGTTTAGTTTACGATATATAACACCAGAGTACTTATTTCTTTTCAATGCTTTAAACACTTCAATTTTACATTTGCATTTGTATTCACAGGTCTGTGACAAGCAGAAAGCTATCTTGTTGGCAGATATGGCACACATCAGTGGGTTGGTTGCAGCTGGAGTCATCCCATCACCATTTGATTATGCTGATGTGGTGACGACGACAACCCACAAGTCCCTTCGTGGGCCACGCGGTGCCATGATTTTTTTCAGGAAGGGGGTGAAGGAGATTAATAAACAAGGACAAGAGGTGAGTTATTTAAAGCAAAATATTTTATCCGTTTTCGATTGTGTGGTGTCTCCCTTAGTTGGAATTGTTCAACTACTTAATGAAATTGCTAGTTAATTATGAAGTCATACATATGTCCTATTTATACTGTGATCTCTTCTTGAAGGTGTTGTATGACTATGAAGACAAAATCAATCAGGCTGTCTTCCCAGGGCTTCAAGGGGGTCCACACAACCACACAATCACTGGCTTAGCAGTTGCTCTGAAACAGGTTGGAAAACTGACAGTAAAAACCTGTGACACATTCTCGATCTTATATCCAGTATGGTGTGCTTATAACATGTTGCTTGCAGGCTTGAAGCTCATTAATTGTAATTTAAAACGAGAAAGTACAATTTGATAGTTATTAAATGTGATAAGCGCACCTAGGTGCCAAAGGGTCGAAAAAACTTCGCCCAAAAGTGCCTTTACTTTAGGCTGGTCACCGTTGGCAAAGTTGGGTCCTAGGTGTGAGGCGTAAGGAAAGGTGTGGCCCTTATTGAAGCGAGGTGCACCAAGTAGAGAAAAGATACTAAAAAGGATAACGAAAGTTTGATATAAGCAAGAACAAGGCAAATTGACACAAATATTTCTCACAATCATTGAAAAAAAAAAAACTAGGAAGCAAGTATGTCATGTAAGGTCACTTAGGACTTTTGACGGGGACCTCGTGCATAATTTCAACTACATGAGCGAAAAAAACACAACCCATCACCAATACAAATAAAAACCGCATGAATAAAACACGAAACAGGTTCATCCAATAATTAAAAATAAAAATAAATGAGGAGGAGGGGTACAAGACTAAGCTCGACCAACAAGAATACTCAAGCTTAGATTGGCAATCAGTTCTGAGTACCTGAGACTGCGATCGGGATTGTCGTGTGTGGAGTGGAGTCCGTGGACAAAGACTTCGATTGATTGTGGAAGAAGGGTTTGCTCCTCTTGTGCTTTCAGGGGTATATTGTAACTTCTTTCCTATGTTTCAAGGCAACTGCCACTTGCTTCACCTTAATGAGAAGCATGCGCCTCAGCAACCGGAGAGGCTGAGACTAGTTGGGCCTCAAGCCTAGGCGCACGCCTAGGTGCACGATTAACTACTGTGTATAAATATTATGTTCTGACTGAGCATTTTGCTAAATCTTCAATACTTATTGGCTGCCAAATAAATTTGTTATTGGTCCATAAGGATTACTTTTGGAAACTTTCCAATTATCAAGCACAGCATGCTAATTTATTTTGGGACTTGTAGTCTTGGTCAGACTTGAGGATCACATTTTCAAATCTCTGCATTTGTGCTTTTTAATTCTTGCAGGCTACAACTCCGGAGTACAAAGCCTATCAAGAGCAAGTTCTCAGTAATTGCTCAAAATTTGCACAGGTATGGACCAATGACATTTCAAGGCTTGTTACAGCCAAGTTCTCATTGATATTGCTTTTTTCTCCTTCTCGTACTTCTGAAGTTTTCACCAAAGCGCTGCTCCCTCGTCAGTTTATGTAATGGCTAACTGATCTTCACATACTGCAGACCTTAAATGAGCATGGCTATGAACTTGTTTCTGGCGGGACTGAGAACCACTTAGTTTTGGTGAACTTGAAAAACAAGGTAAGGTGAATTGGATCCATTCTTTTGAACAGAAGCAATTTGGAATTCAGATCCAATATAAAGCAATTTGGATGTCCTTATAAAATGCACAAGAGTCCATTTGCAAAGTTCGATCATGAAAAATAGGAAATGTTGATTTTCATTTGATTTCCTTCCGACAGGGTATTGATGGTTCTAGAGTTGAGAAGGTGTTGGAAGCTGTTCATATTGCAGCAAACAAGAACACTGTACCTGGAGATGTGTCTGCCATGGTTCCTGGTGGCATCAGGATGGGTAGAGATGTTTTCCTTGACTAGCTTATACCTTAGTAATCTATTTTAACTTACGAGATTGAAGATAACTCTCATACTTTTTCAGGAACTCCTGCTCTCACTTCCAGGGGCTTCGTCGAGGAGGATTTTGCCAAAGTTGCCGACTTCTTTGATACTGCTGTAAAGTTGTCTCTGAAGATAAAGGCTGCAACTAAAGGTTAGTAAAGTGATTGTATATTATTGCCTAACAACATCCATTTGCATGTAGAAATAAATTGCTTTCCCTACATCACCATTTTCATCTATCCGCTCGTTGGGCTCAATTCTGAATGATCACCAGTTTGATATTTTTTCCATTTCGTGGTTAGTTACCTTTACACACCCTGTGTTAGACATTTTCTCTTCTTTTTGTGATCCAGGGACAAAGTTAAAAGACTTTGTGGCAACAATGCAGTCCAGTGCAATCCAATCAGAGATTGGAAAGCTCCGACATGATGTTGAGGAGTATGCAAAACAATTCCCAACAATCGGATTTGAGAAAGAAACCATGAAATACAAAAACTAAAAGCAGAATCCTGATGCACCCGGTAAATGGCTTCCTTGGGATCATTGGTCAGATGTTATTTCAGGAATGTCTCAATTTTTTTAGCATGAAGGCAATCCTGCTTGATTATTTTGTGCTAAACTTCAGGAAGCTTTACCTGCAAAGAGCATTCCCATGAACCATCTAAGACACGTTAATTAAACAGATGTCTGTTTCAGATAGGCAACTGGAAATTTGTGTTTCACTTTTTCTGGACGTAAGACAACGCAGTTAAGCACCAAGACATCATAGGAAGTGATACAAGGGAAGAAAAACACAATAACCCTGAAGGGGCATGTTATTGAGACTAACCAGACATGAGCGAAAACTAGAAATTGGAAAATTGTGCACTCAGTGCTTTGTTGATGTTGGGATAAACTTGATCCCACTTGCAATGGAAGCGTAACAAAAATAAACATGCACAAAAAGACACAATATATACGTGGTTCGGCCCCAATTCCTACTCCATGTGAGAGAGAGAGATTCCACTATATGAAAAATAGAAGATTACAATGTGAGATGAAAAGAAAAACCCTCCTCGAGCTCCTAACACCATGACTCACAATTTTTTCACCCACATCTCTATTGTTCCCTCACATCTACTCTCCTCTCACCTCACGTCCGGTGTACCCGGCAATCCCCAATGGGACTGCCTCCTCACACTTTTTTCTTTTAACTTCACACGGCACTGGCTTCACAAACCCACTGCAACATACATAGAGAAGTTGCCACAGCTTGTACTCTTGGAATGCCTCCAAAGAAGATTCTGGAGAGCAATAAAAATGCTCAAGGACTTTGTGAATACACAACCCAAAGCCATATATCTTCACCAAACCATTCACATTTCCAGCAAACTAATTCCATTAAATTCTCTTTTCCTTTTTCAAGAGCATTATCACATTGGGCAAAACCCAACAGTTGACTTGGAGAATGCAATACAAACCAAGTTGCTTGAGCTCAGCTTATGTTTGGCTCGTTTAAATCTCGTTCTAGATAGGTTAGTTATTAACTAGCCAAATTTGTACACATTACGAAGCTTGATAGTCTTCTGACTCAGGCTCGATTAAAACTTGTTTGATGTCAGCTTGGATGGTAAACAAGCCAATCTCAGACAGATACTGTCGATTTCTAAGGCCTTCAAGCTTATAAACAAACTACTCGGCTCTCCTTGGCTGGTTTACAACACACTTTTTGGGTTTACAATTTTGTTTGTGTAGCACGTGTTGGTTTTGCAGGTCTTCCATTTGGATTCTTGATTCACCAATTTCTGCCTGTGTGGTTACATTTAGTTTGTTTATGATCTTGAAGTGCAGGCATCAAGCCAGACTATACATCGTTTTACAAGTTGATGGAGGGGCATTGAGTTCCATTTGGGTAACATGTTGAGGATGTGTTTGTAGAGCTTTTATCAGTTATATCCAAAGCGATCTTGTGTTACATCTCCATGTAAGTGTATATGTATACTAACTGAGGCCCTTTTAAGGGAATAAACTTATCGTAATTACAAAAGAGCTTCTTCATTTTCTCCTCTGCTGTGATTGAGATGGTTGGCGACACATTGTGGAAACCTTCGGTAGGTTGTGTTTTGGACAATGAGTTTGCAGATAGATACGAAGAGGGATGTAGCTATGCATGAAATGAGAGTCTCGTGCATAGTTACAAAGTGAAAGGTTTATGCGTGGTTATACAGGAATTCTGATCATTAAATATGCTTGTTTGGTGGATGTCAATTTATTCATGTTAGACACCTGTTAAATACTTTGACCGGATACAATATGTTTAGTTTGGGAATTTTAGTTCTAGACTTCCAGGATTATACTTCTTGTTTCTTGTCAAGGGAGTATATGATACAGCAAAATATGGATGCGCTAATGACTACAAAACATGTATCCTACTATGCTTATCATCATCCGGCTTCATGGGGACCAATAGTGGAGGTTGGCTAGAAGAAAATTATCGCGGTCCATGTTGGAGTGAGATGGAGAAAGTAGAGCATTCCTTGGATAATCTTAACCACCCAATTCCTCTCCCCGTGATTCAATCGAGCCCTAAGTGCCAGAGAAAGGGATTTGAGGGGTTCGTGATATCGATCAATACTACCCATAGCAACTGCTTCTTTAGTTGTGCAATGAAGGTGAAGAAAGGGTATCAATTGAGACCCGATTGGAACTGTGCGAAACTAAAAATACCGGGTTTAATTTGGAAGATTGGCAAAACTTTGGTGTTTAATATACAATTTTCCCTTAAGAAAACTATGAAAAGTCTTATGAAAATATTTCAAAATTGCTCTTTAATTCTCAAACTAGCAAAACGGGAATGGAAAAGCTAAGCTCAAATTACGCATGAATTTCGTACTGTTATGTTTTTCTTTTCTTTTTTTTCGGCTGTCACCGGGTTTTGGGCCAACTCAAATTTCCTCTCCGGTCGTGCCAAAAGTTGGCTATCAATGGTGGGACTAAGGAATTTACAGAAATTATTTTCTTATGGTCTTTTCCCATCGTTTTTCTCCAAGTCAGGATAAGCTTTTCTTTATAACTCATTCTTTCATGCTCCTCCATACTTTTAATTTTCACACACATCTAAGACTCATAGCCATGATCCGAATCGTTCACCTCGTAAAAAGCGCAATAAACTACATGTATTCAAAAAACTAGTATGATTGAATATCAATGAACACATAAACACGATGTAAATGAATAGAGAAAATGAATGGTAAAACAATTCTAAAGTTGACTATCGCGGAAAAAAGTGTAACTTATTCACATAACTCTCAATACTCTATCATACTCATTTTTTTCCAAACTTTAAGGAGTAGTTAATTGCCTCTTCTAGGTAGATTTGGCTTTAAAAGTTAATTACTCGTAGTAATTTATTTTTTTGTCTTTATTTAAAAAAAATTACATTTATTAGTTTTGCGTCAAATTTTTATGACTTATCGATTTGTCTCGGTGAGAGGAATCGAAAAAGTATAAAACTTTGATCGAAACTCATAAATTTTTATAAAAAGACAAAAATAAGTGAAATAAGTTGTCTTTTTTTACTTATTTTTGTCTTTATTTAAAAACTTACGAGTTTTGATCATACTTTTTTATTTTTTCAATTCCTTTTGACGAGATGAATTAATAAGTCACAAAATTTTAATGCAAAACAAATAAATACAAAAAAATTAAATAAAGACAAAACAAAAAATAAAAAGTCATCTAAACCTACCCTCTATTCTCTATGCAGAAATAAACGGTTTGGATCATAGTCGTAGGCCCAATAGCATGGAGAGAGGCGAGGTATGGGTTAGGAGGTCCAGCCCACCTCACACAGTGGCCCGCAATTTCATACGAAATTTCCCTTTTTTCAACATATCCAGTAATCCAAAAGTCCCGTCCCTTTCCCTCTGGTCATCTTCCTTCTTCCACACTCTCCTCCTCCAAACCCTCCGCAAGTCAACAACCTCTCCTCCGACGACGACGACCACGACCACCGCCTCTTTCATCTTCCGACCATGTCAACGGCAGCCGCAGACAATCCTCTTCTAAACGACTTCTATTTCCCGCCCTTCGACGCGATCCAAGCCGATCACGTTCGCCCCGGTATCCGTGCCTTGCTGAAGAATCTCGTAAGTTTCTGTTACATTTATGCGTGTTTGGATACGTAGGTATGTTTCGGTCGATTGGTTTTGAACTTTGATTTTTGTAGGAGAGTGAACTAGTTGAGTTGGAGAGGACGGTGGAGCCTACTTGGCCGAAGCTGGTTGAGCCGTTGGAGAAGATCACTGATCGGTTGGCGGTTGTCTGGGGGGCTGTTAATCATCTTAAGGCCGTTAAAGATACTCCTGAACTCCGTTCCGCCATTGAGGAAGTTCAGGTAACCATAAAATAATTGTTGCTTTTGATTATAAATGTAGTTATATATACGCGGTTTTTTGTTTGAAGTTACGATCTTTATGGTTGGCTGATTTATAGTCTTTTATGGTTTGGTTTTTTGTGGTATTGGAAGACCACTTGAATGAGATGAGTAGACTCAGGAAGTAAGAGCTCCGTCTCAATCCAACCAAATGCGTGTTCGGTGCTACCTCCGGGAAGCTGTTAGGTTTCATTGTTAGCCAGCCGGGAATGTTAGACCGATATATAAGAGTCAATGGGAAATTAAGCTCTTGGAAAGCTGGTCACTTTACTGCCTCTTTAGGCTCCCCCTTGACTTAGATTTTTATGGTACTAGTAAGAGGCGGGCAAGGGGAGGTGGATACAAGGGGGTGCCGGGGTGCCTTGGACCCAACACAACACTAAATATTCCCACTCGTTATACTAATTGTTTAAGTTAATTTGGAAAAGTTCTATGGCATTGGTCCTAGCAAGGGGTTAAGCTCCCCTCTATAGCCTTATACTCCATGACCCACCAAACTCAATTTTGGCTCCATTCCGGGCCCACAAAAAAGACCCAAAGCATATATCTTGTAAGTCTCGCATTCATGAACATGTGTAAAAAATCAGCTTAATCGAAAATCAGGAGTTGTAAGAAAAATCATTTACAGTGAGCTTAAGTTGTTGACTTTAAATGATTTGTTCATAATGATATCAGTTTTCAATCCAGATGATTTTTAAACACACATAATCTAGAATGCAAGAGCTACAAGATGAACGGTTTGGATATTTTTTTTAGTCCAAGATGGAGCCATAATAGTTGTGTTTGGTGGGATATAGAGGATAAGGGTATGGACTATGGAGGGGAGCTTAACCCCCTCGTCCCTTGGATAATAAAAAATTCTTATTTTTGCATATGTCTGGAAAAACCCCCTTAAAATTTCAAGTTTTCAATCATGTTTTGGCTGCGTGCATAAATTTAAATGGAAGCAACTTGTATGCACACAATCTATTTGTTCCTCAGTCCTAGCAAGTGGCAATATATACGTATGGATTGTACTTTTTGTTGTTGATGTAGAAATACATGTGGTTCGGGCTTCTGCTATGGACAAATCCTGTGTCTACCACTGGTACTGGTTACGTATTAGGCTAGTTATGAATGTTATGAATGAGTGATCATTTTGTTAAGTTACCGAAATATTTAGTGTAAGTCACAAATTATTTTGCTTAAGTGCAAAATATTGGTTAAAGCGTGTACCATAGACTTTCTTCTATAGAATATATGTATGTGGGAGGGTGGGTGGGTGTATGCACACACATACATGCATGCATCCATCCATACATATGAGGAATCAAGATTTCTTGCTGTAATCGCACGGTCCTTGGACTGGAAATTCATACAAGAGTGCCACTATTATGTTTTTCCTCCATCAACACTTAATTCAACAGTTATGAAACTGATTCTCCTGTTTAAAGATAAGTTTAGGGCAAATAGACTGAGGTCACAATTGAGACTAGTAGATGCAACAACAAAGAAAATCTATAAGGACTGGTTTTCATGGAATCCTAGGCGGAGGGGAAGATTGTTATACAAAAGGATATGTATTTGTTAGTATTGTTACATAGCCCTTGACTGGCAAAAAGGAAAAAAGAAATTCATCTAGCTGACTTGAAGTTATTGGGACAAGGGTGAGCTGGTTGTTATTTTATGACTTGCTTCTTAGGTGAGTGTGGCTGTTGATGAGAATGCATTTCTTCTGGACTTAAGTGTGCTTACTGTTGAATTCTTCTTGTACTTGTTCTAATAAATGGT
>BPLS01000173.1:14423-28960 GCA_019656275.1 Rhododendron kiyosumense | reverse complement strand
ACACTCATTCAATATTTTTCAAGGTAGATTCAACTTTCAATTTTCAAGAAGGTTGCTTGTAAGGGGTGCTCACAACTGTGTTTCTGACATGAAATGAATGTTGGTATTCTGTAATATAATTTATTTAATCCCTGAAATTTTATTGTTCTCTTTTAATACGATTTGTATATTTTCCATACTCCTGGCTAATAGTCAATGTCTTTTTACATACTCCGGTAGTTACAGAGCCAGTTGTGAAGCCCATGATTTACTTCAAGTAATATTTTGATGCTTCACAGTCATCATAAATGTATTTTAAATTAATTCATGAACTTGCTGCACTTCGATTTTGGAAACTTCTATTGAGAGTGTTTGTTATTATGTACGTGCATTATGTTGGTCCAATTTGTATAGTTTCCTTGCTACCGGCTAATTGTGTTAATGCCCTGTCATAAAGCAAGAAATCCTGCCATCTTCAAGGTCTTTTGGTTTCTCTCTCTCTCCTCTCTCTCTCTCTCTCTCTCTCTCTCTCTCTCTCTCTTCTAATCATTGTTTTCGTTCTTGAGATGGGCTCTTATTATACAATACAATTTATTTTGGAGACACTCACCTATTGAGAATTAGTCATCAACGGCTCTTTTGCTCCATTTATGTAGGCATTATCACCGGGAGTATCTGGAGGAAATGCTTTAAGGACAACAATGAAAACGGAGACTCTAATACCCGGTTTGGTGTTCAACAAAGGGTACCATCAATGCTAGTGTTTTTAGAAAACATCTTTTTGTATTGTCTATGCATTCGCCAATTGCTTATTATCTGAAATTCTACAAACAGAACTCCTGATTTTTTATGTTGTGCTGGCAGTTCACTGATGCACCCCAGGAGAGGCTATTCGACTGATTCAGGTATGTTCCATCAAACATTTTTTCCTTGTACAGACAATTATCAATTGTAATAAAGATTGGTGTCTTTGGGAGATTCCTTGTTAGAGGTGACAGAAATATCACGCCATGAATACGGCTGTATCCGATCATTAGTGCAGTTATTCTTTTGTAATTATTGTTAATCTTGTCAAAGCTACTCGATTATCAGTAAGCTGTTATTTTATCCTTCGATGGGGTGCTTGTGAAAAAAAATGTCTGCCTTTATGGGTAATTCTAAAATTTATCTTTATACATGCTTTTGTGATTTCCTTGCTGCTTGCCTGGAAAAATGTAATTTTATCTACAGGCCATTTCAACTAAATATAATGAAAATAAAGAAAGTATACTTGATTAAAAAAAATTTCTGATGCATTGACGTCTGGTGAGTGCTCAATCGAGGTTGTCCATGGGGCCTATAAGGCCGTAAATCAATTAAAACATGTACGCATGAAGTCTCTCATTATATATTGGGCTTGTAGTTTATAAGTGCGCTCTCTCTCTCTCTCTCTCTCTCTCTCTCTCTCTCTCTCTCCGTACTTTGAGTTCTCAAATTGAATAACAAACTTGGCAACGTAAAACTAATTAGGACCCCAATGCACCATTTAAAGGCTTTAGTTTTTGTGTGTAATTAGTCAAACAGATTTTTATTTAAGATTTCCTAGCCTCCTAGGTCTGTAATTACCATGCAATTTACATTTCAAAGGAATACGAGGAAAATTATATTAGCCGAAGGATGGTGGAAAGACTTAAGAGGAGATTGGCAGCATGAGAAAAGGTTATCCTTGAAGGGGAAGCTTATTTGACAAAAAGACCTCTGCAAGCAAACAACATGAACAAATTACCGAGACTTCCTTATCTCAACCACAGGTTCTTGCGCGTTACTTCCCCATCCACCCCTGGAAATACCACTTTCCATCTGCCTATTTCTCTCAATTTTTTCCCTTGTTACCTCCGTGGCACTTAGATTGGATATGCCTAAGAGAAATATCATTGGCTTTGTGGGAAAGAGTGCTAGTGCCACTGCACTTAGATTGAAAGTTCATTCGTTGTTTAACGAAATGGAGAAAGTATGTAATGTTTGGGTTTTTTTTAAAGGAAACGAGAAGAGGAAATCATGAACTTACTCGTGATTTTCCCTTTCCCCACTGGCAGTGTTCTAAATGGCGGCCTAGGCGGCCGTCTAGGCGCTAGGCGGAGGGTCAGCGCCACGACTACCCCCTTGGCGTTTTGTTCGGCGGCCAGGAAGGCTAGGCGGACCTTTGGCGGAGCTTGGCGGCCGCCTAGGCAGCTTGGCGGCCGCCTAGGTGGCTAGGCGGAGCTTGGCGGCTAGGAGAGAGAGAGAGAAAGAACAGAAAAACAGAGACAGAAAGAGTGAGAGAGACGCGAGAGAGAGAGAGAGAGACGAGAGGAGAGAGAGACGAGACGAGAGAGCGAGACGAGAGGAGAGAGAGACGAGACGAGAGAGAGACATACCGGACGGCAACCGACGATGGTGGCCGGCGACGACAATCGGCGTGAAGCAGGCGAACTCCGAGACGACGATCGTCGTGGGTCTCGATCAGATCTGGAAATGTTATCCAGTGTGCTGTGTATAGCAGCGTATATATGTGTGTGCAGCTATGTAAAATTACACAAGAAGTCCTTTTAGTATATATTAATCTCATAATATATACTAAAAGTATAAAAAATATCAAAAAAATACCACAAAAAAAAAAAAACGCCAAACTCCTTGGCGCCGCCTAGGCGCCGCCTAGGCGGCCTAGGCGCTTGGAGGTGGGTCACCGCCCTACTAGCGCCGAGCGCCATTTAGAACATTGCCCACTGGATATATTTACTTGTGACATCAGATATATTTGGCAGGTTTAGTTTGAACTTTGGATGTCCAATGTACGATATATGTTGTTCTAAGAACAGTAGAATAAAACCTGGGATCTTTAAGCTTTAGCCTTGTCATTCATATTCAATATTGAGGGTTAGATGGGCCTATGAAAGCTGCTTGTGATATCTTTTAGTGCACTTATAATGTGTGGGATAATTTTTCTGGCAACATCCTTGTGAACATAGCAAACTAAGCATTATTGCAATCCTATGTAGCACGGATACGGATATGGACACGGACACGGACGTGGATACGGGGAACGGCTATCCTCAAAAAATGGTGACAGACGTTTCAAGGGGACATGACATTCTTTTTAAAATAAGTCTTTTAAAATTGGCATGGGCATGTACTGACCTCCGTTTGGAGGGGAAGTGCAGGGGTCAGGTGCTTATTTTTTTGATGTCTAAGGACCTTCTTCTGTATTGGTAATTTTTTTTTTTTTATATCGGCAAACTACTGTATTGGTAGTTGGTACGAAAACACAACTTCACATGCGGATAAAGGTTGCTCTAGTAATGTGTTAACTTTTTTCTGCAAGTTTTTTTTTTTGGAGAGGTAATATATGTATTGAAGTTGCCAAAAGGGGCTTAACCTCTCTGGACATCAATCTAAAGAGAGTGGATCTGTACTGTTTTTTAGAGCAAGGACTTGTATATCCGCAAGCAGTTCCAACGAATAATATACTATGGTGTTCTTTCACCTTCACCGTCCCTTTTCCTCTCTTAGGGCAGTGATTTGTGAATCCAGTAACTGTTTGCCTATAATTGGGTAGTCTTTGTGAAGTATTTTGACTGTTTTAAAGAAATGTTGATGCATTCTGTCCTTTTTCTGTTCTGAAAATGATCTTTCCGTGCTTTGTACATGTAATTCTGAATCATATTGTTTTGCCACGGCATGTTGCAGGCCTTCCTGCACACCAAGAGATTGGGATGCCTTCTCTTTCACCGACAATGACAGAGGCATGTAATTTATTTATGTAAAAAGAAGCACGCACTTCTAGATCTACTATTTCCTTCTAAGTGAACATGTGGTAGGCTGCTGTACCTCCACATTATTTGTGGTGATAATAATTTTCTTGACACAAATCCAAGCCACAATGCTAGATGTGGCTAGCACTTGTTGTCCCGCCATCTGCGATTTCCTTTTGAAGGATTTCTTTTTTCTTCCCATGCAACGCAGGGTAATATTGCAAGGTGGTTGAAAAAGGAAGGTGATAAAGTTTCTCCGGGTGAAGTACTTTGTGAAGTTGAAACAGTGGGTCCCTGCCTTTTCTATTGGATCTAGTTAGCAAAGTTGTTGTAATAGTGACAAGATGATTGCGTAAATTAACATTGCATAATAATCCCATTTGATATTGAAGGATAAAGCAACAGTTGAGATGGAATGCATGGAGGAAGGGTATCTTGCTAAGATAGTACGTGGAGATGGAGAAAAAGAAATAAAAGTTGGTGAGGTACTACTTCTGTGGTATTCCCAATTTGGTCTTTTTTGGTTATTATGTCTTTTCTTTTTTCTTTTCTTTTTTCCTTAATCCAAATTGAAATAAATTAGAAGGAGCATCTGTCTCATGACTGCAATTATTAGGTGGTTCTCACTTCTAAGGGAAGTTATTGTGCACATAATGTCCTTCCTGGAGAATGTGCTTAGAATACCTGAAGTACCCCACTCCTTTATTAGCTTATTTTTAGTACATTGTTCAATGTAGATTATTTAAGTTGGATCCTATTGGACAAGTGGATGTCACTTTTGAGGATCAATTTCCCTAAAATCTGAACAGAAGACTTGTTGGGAAGACGAAATTTTTAAGTATTTTTACTAGATTGCGGAAACAAAACTGATTTTTGCAAAACAAGAAGTTTCTTGATCTTGAAATCCATCTAAACGGTAACCATATTGTGAATCTTAAAGTCCTTTTGATTTATGTCGCTTAACATGCCATGAGCCTGCTTTTGACATCATAGATTTTGTCAGGCCTGGTGATTTGAAATAGTTATGGAAATAATCTGAAGTCAATTAGCTGAGTTGGTATGTGCAAAAAAATAAAATTAGCTGAGTTGGAAGTTTTGAAAGAGATGGTATTCTTTTGTAGCATTGAGATTTTTCTTATATTCTCCATAGGTAATTGCAATAACTGTGGAAGATGAGGGGGATATTGCAAAATTCAAAGACTATGAACCTTCAAAATCAGGTGATGCTCCTGCAGCTAAAGGGCCCTCTGATTCGGCTCCACCCAAAGAAGAAAAAGTAGAGGAACCTCCTATCCCACCAGAGCCAAAGGCTACTAAGGCCACTGCAGCTTCTGCCGCGGAAGATCGCCTTTTTGCTAGTCCTCTTGCAAGAAAGTTGGCTGAAGATCACAAGGTAATTATATAGATTTGTTCCCCAATCCCCACTGTTCTGTGACCAATCCCATGAATAGGAGGCCAACAATAGCCGAATTCTTGTTTTGATATTTTGCAAACATCCTTTACTGTAGGTTACACTCTCAAGCATCAAAGGAACTGGTCCAGATGGACGCATTGTTAAGGCTGATATTGAAGATTACTTGGGTACTCTAACAATAACTTTATGTTTCAAGGATTTTGGTGCTTCTCTCATTTATAGCCTATTTCCCTTAGTTTAAAGGCTAGATGCTGTTGTATGATGTTATCACTTGTAATGTTTTGCCTCTTTTACTTGCAATTTCCTGCAATTTTTTTCGCTCAGTTTAACGTATGACTAACTTTTTGGTTCTCTCTCGTGTAGCTTCTGGAGAGAAGGGAGTTTCAAAGGCAGCACCCAAAGTTGACACAGCAGCAGCTGCTTCCTTAGATTACACAGATATACCTCATTCTCAGATAAGAAAGGTATCACATTTGAGTCATATGACCAGTTTTGTTGCCAGCATCATAACCTAGCTTTCTTTTGTTAATTTCAGTTCACAGACTCTTTCTAGCGGCACTCTCATGCCTTAATTTCTGATTCATATCCTTTGTACAATTTCCACAGATCACAGCTTCACGGTTGTTATTATCGAAGCAAACCATTCCGCATTATTATTTGACTGTAGATACACGTGTTGACAAGCTAATGGAGTGAGTAGTTGTCAACTTTGTTTGGAAAGCTTCAACCTTTAGAACGAGGTTATAGAAACTGAATAACTACTTCCTGCAGATTACGGAGCCAACTCAACTCATTACAGGAAGCTTCAGGGGGAAAGAAAATCTCTATCAATGATCTTGTAATTAAGGTATGTACGATTCTCTTGGAACGGTTAACTTTTTGGTTGTCTTTCTTTTTTATTGGGAATCCCAAGCTTGATGAATATGCATAGGAGAATGGGCTTTATTGCCGCCTGAACTGATAGTGCATTGCTTAGCTATGTTTTGAAAGAAGTGGGTTTATACCTGTATCTTTTAGTGTGTGTAACGATATATGCTGGAGTTTATAGCTGCACTGTAGCATTGTTTGAAAGATTGAACTCCGGGTAGAAGAAAGTGGCTTTGTGTAAAAGTAAGTTTAAATAGCAGAAGCTCTAGTACCAGCACAATGTTTAACAATTTGTAGTGCAGCATGTACATGAGCATATGAAGTTATGAACTTGAGATCTTTTTACACCACCCTTACCGGTGGTTTGGGCATATATTCTGATTGTCTAGGAAATTTTATTAAACTAGCCAACTGATGTAGAACTACTCATGCAGGCTGCTGCTTTGGCTCTTCGAAAAGTTCCTCAGTGCAATAGTTCATGGACAAATGATTATATTAGACAGTAAGTTTTCATGCGGGAAGCCTTGTTCCTTTATTTCTTTGGGTCATTTGTTGTGATGTGTTTTGTTTTTTTTCGGTTTAAAATAATCAGGTATAACAATGTGAATATCAATGTCGCGGTGCAGACAGACAATGGATTGTTTGTTCCTGTAATCAAGGTGAGTCATGACAATTCACAACTTAGTGCTAAGTATGATACAGTTGCCTTCAGGCTTGCTTACTTTTAGCATCACTGAACACACGCGCGCGCACACACACACACCACACACCCACACACACCCTTTTTCTTCCTTCCCTAGACTTCAGTATGTTTGCACTAATCCCAAAGTTTTTGTTATGCACAATTCTTGTTGGCATTTACTATAATGCCTCTGTTATCTGAATACTATCGTATTCCTTCATTGCCATGGTTTGTTCTCATAGACACCCTGCCTTGGGATTGTAGGATGCCGACAAGAAAGGTTTATCGAAGATTTCTGATGATGTCAAACTGTTGGCCCAAAAGGCAAGGGAGAACAGCTTGAAGCCAGAAGACTATGAGGTTAAAAAGTTCTTCATGTTATTTAAATATTAGCTGCCTTGGCGTATTGTACGTGGTATTTGAGTATGTTTCCATTTACAGGGAGGCACATTTACAGTATCGAATTTGGGAGGGCCCTTTGGCATCAAACAATTTTGCGCCATCATTAACCCTCCTCAAGCAGGCATTCTAGCCATTGGTTCTGGTAAGATGGCGGCCTAGTGCATGTATTTGGTTTATTTTTCACATTGGCAGTCAAGTGACCACCGCCTCAACAAGGAAGACTAAATTCAGGAAAATAATTATGCAAGGTTGCTGATTTTGCCACTCCTTTTTTTGTTAACGCCACTCCTCTTCAAGTGTATTTTTGCACCAAAAATACACTTGCAGAGGAGTGACGTTAACAAAAAAGGGAGTAGCAAAATCATTTCCCTTAAACGTATGTAAAGGTTTGCCAGAGTTTTCCGTGGTCTGTGCTGGATAGCATAAAAAATACACTTGCAGGGGAGTGGCAAAATCATTTCCCTTAAACGTATATAAAGGTTTGCCAGAGTTTTCCGTGGTCTGTGCTGGATGGCATAATGGACGCGCTGATGATGTCTTTTTATCAAGAAATTAAAGTAGTTGATTAGCAGACCTTTTTTGGGGGCTAATTGGTTTTCCATTGAAAGCAACACGAAAAGAGAGGCAAGGGAATTGCCTAGAACCCCAACACTACAGCAATAGCAAAACAAGTAAACAACACGAGCTACTTAAAGTAGCAAAACACAACCAGAAACAAAAACCAAACAACTAGCCATAGTAGGAAAATAAAACAACTTCACACACGAACTACAAAGCACTGCAAGAGAAATTTGTATTCCAGACTACACCTATTATATGCCATTCCAGACTTGCTATTCAAGTTAATAGATTTAAATCAATCCAACTTGTTACATAGTTGATCTCATAGCCCTATGGCCCCTACCCACCATATAGTAATTATTTAATCGCACAGCGACTGTTTGGTTATGTACATCGAGGTAACATGTAGGAGGTATTTGATAGCAGGCGTTGATAATGGGGCTGTTATGCTGCGATTTCAATGTATATGATTTCATTGGGGACACTAATAATATTTCATGCATTCGCGTATTTCTCAAAACATTGATATCAATATGTAATTAACCTATCTTTTGTTCTAATAGAAGTCGGCGAATTTAATTTTCTTAATAACTTCCTTGATAAAATTCTGGGACAACTGCTGTAATTTTTCATTCATTTCTTTTTTTTCATTTTCGTCTTATTTACTTTTGTTCTTTCTCTTCTTTTCATTTACGACCGTCCTCATCTCTAAAACTTCTTGAGCAGCTGAGAAGAGGGTCATACCTGGCTCGGGCTCGGAGCAATACCAGTTTGCTTCTTTCATATCTGCAACTTTGAGCTGTGATCACCGGGTTATTGATGGTAAGTTGCTTCTGAAGTTACAGCTAGCCTAGTCTATTCGTTTGGGTTCAGCTAGCCTAGTCTATTCGTTTGGGTTAATAGACCCTACTACCTTCATTCGATTTTGCTTGTGTGTAGGTGCAATTGGTGCAGAATGGTTGAAAGCGTTTAAAGGCTACATTGAGAATCCAGAGTCAATGTTGCTCTGAGGCGATTAACGTTTTCTTTTTTCGTTTAAATTTCTCCATGGTCAACCCAGATGAGGGACTTCCCGGGCTGGATATAGTTTGTTTTGATTGCAGCATTCATATGTGTTCCTCGTAATAGGAGCAGGGTTAGATGGTTTTTGGGAATAAAATTTTGGGGGCACGAGGCTTGTACCTTACTCTTAAATTTTGCTCATGTAGAGTAGAAAAGCCCCTTCATTGTTGAAAATGTGTCGCAAGATGCTTGATTGAAGGATTTGTTTTTATTGAGGAAAGTCGTTGTTGAGGCAAAATAAATCTGAAGAGAATAAACTTTGAATTTTTCGAGGGAAATCCCTGCAAATCCCAGAGCAAGGAGCAACCCGCAGCAAGGAAATATGATTTTGTACAAGTTTGTGAAAAAGGGCTAATGATGAAAATGCCTCTCAAAAAGCAAGTAAATTCTGGTACAACTACTTGCTTGAATTCATGTTCATAGTGCTTTTTGTTGGTGCCTATGAAATACCTTGGATACGACAAACCCAAATGAATATTGAAATGTCTGGATCAATTTTATGCTCACTGTCACTTTTTAGGTGTTTAGGATGAAAACTCGTGCAATTTTGGGATCACACAAAATAAAAAACTTTCATGCATGTGTTTTTTTTTTTTTTTTAATTTCTTTCCAAGATCTCAATTAATTCTTAATAATGAGAGCTTGCTTTTTTTGTCTGAGGAAGAGAGCTTGCCTTCGAAGATTAGGATGTCACCAACCTGTCGATGACAGAAGGAAAAAAAAAAGAAAAGGTGAGCAAATGTTGGAGTACGTAATAGGTACTCCATTAAATGCATGCATAATTAGAATTCACCATAAGGTTATGCATAAAATAGGGTGAGCATGGGCCGGATTCAGAGGCGACCCCACATGTGAAGGAGTGGGGTAGGCTGACGCCATGGAAAAAAGGAGTTACTCTTACAATATTACTAGAATTTTCTGATTGGTTGACACTTGACACTAGGGGTGTGCACGGGTCGGGTATCAATTTTTTGGGCCCCGAATCCGAACGAGAGGGAATAACCGTCCGCGTACCCGATTTTTTTGGTCGGGTCGGGTCCCACCAAAACCAAAGTAATCTATATGAATTGTTCTTCGGTTGGGCGGTGCGGGTTGGGTTAGGTAAGAAAAAACATCACACCGAGACCCGAACCGAAAACTGATTTTTTTTTTGAAAAAATGAACCCGTACCCAATCGAACCACATGTTCGGCCCCGCCCGAAACCCTTCGGATCGGGTCCGTTGGGACGCGGGTTTTTTGTACACCCCTACTTGACACCATTTCGAAAACGTATGACCCCAATCCATGAGGAAACACCACCTAATCATTTTTCCACTGTAACGCATTTCACAACGGAGTACTAATCTGCACCTTTGTGTCATCTCTCACTGTCTCTGAAACCCAACTGCGCACACATTTCCCTCTCTCTATGGCAATAAGTAATTTTAAACAGGTATTGCTTTAGGATTGCATTTGGTAAGAATCGAGTGTCAATGTTTCTAATTTGTGGGAAAACATGATTTGGGGCAATATTCTCCTAGGATTGCATTCACTAAAATTCAAGGGTTTATGGTGTCCAAGTTGTGAAATACATAATTTGGAAACTATATGCTACCAAGTGAATTGACAAAATATATGAACCTTGTGAGTTGTTTACTATTCCATTTTAATGGTTGGTTAAAGCATCTCCACCTCTTACTCAAATTTAAGTAAAAATATGAGTAAAGTGTGCTCCAATGGTTAAAACCAAATCCAAGCACAAATTTGAGTAAAAACTTCATTAATGGCAAAATTGTAAATTTAAATGTGTGAAATTTGCCTTCAAAAATTTGATTAAGGGATTGAGTCTAACCAAATTTGAGTACTCAAATTTAGTAGTATAGGTTTGGATAAGAAGTGAAGAAGTGTTTTGGGTGATTTTTACTCAAATTTGAGTTTGAGTCAAACTTTGAATATGGAGTGGAGATACTCTTAGGTGGTACGGTATATAAAAAGTGAAATTTGTGTTTGCAAATGACCCCATTATTACGAATTCCTTGAGTCGCTACTTATCGAATTTGTCCGATTTTATAATAAACCAATAACAAAACCACTACCACGTACAATCATACAGATCATGAATTTCAAGAGGCAACGAACCGAAACATTTCACGGTTCTTTCTTTCTTCTTTTTTTCTTTTTTTTGAACTGTGGTGTTCACTATTTGGTCAAATCAAATTTGTCTTGGAAAAAATAAACCGTTAGAACCAAAAAAAAAAAAAAAACTTAATAAATAAATACTACTACTATAATTCGTTAAGTTGCATTTTTTTTTCGTTCGTGCTTAGTTGCATCCCCTCTCTCTCTCTCTCTCTAGACTCACTGGTCTAGCAGTAGAGAAATGGCTCGAGCGGGAGGAATAACGAACGCAGTGAACGTAGGGATAGCAGTTCAAGCAGATTGGGAGAATCGAGAGTTCATTTCTAACATCTCCCTCAACGTCCGCCGCCTCTTCGATTTCCTCGTTCAATTCGGTAATTTCGGAAAAATGTAACTCATCTAAAATTTCGGTCCTTCTCAGATCTCATTTTTTTCCAAAATAATTATTTTTTATTTGTTTCTTGGAATTTTATGTAAGATATACTGTCGAAACAGTATGTGTTTACTCCGGCCTTATTGCTTTGTCTTGTACTGTAGATTCAACTTTCTTTTTTTTGGGAAATACTGTAGATTCAACGTTTTAAGGATAAAATCTTGATTAGGTTTCTATAAAGACTACAACTTTGATCATTCATGAGTGTTAATTTGTGAAAATTCGCACTTTTTACTTTGATTTTTTTTAACAAAGACGAGCATTTTGGGGCATCCAAAATAGAATACTTGACGAGCATTATGGGACTGAAGGAGTAGTTAATTACATGGAAGTAACATGAGACAAAAATTTCAAGTCTTCAACCATATATACCATGGTCTAGTAACGAAAATTACGGTGTCATGTGTTGAGTGTTGCATCACGGTTCATAGGGGTATTGGAAAAGTATTTAGGGTACGCGAATTAGTGGATGTTTTAGAACATAAGATTCGTGTAGTGACTAGAGATACATTGCGATTTTACCTCTAGATGTGTCGAATAGTATCAGGATACGTATTGTGAATGGTAAGATTTTGACAATTTCAATCAGAAGTCATATTTTTTGGCTGAAACGTGCTTCATAAATCTGTTCATTTTCTCTTTGGATACATATTCATTGAAGACTTGAAGGTGTCTTTGGATCTCCTTTTAAAATCAAGTGGAAATGTTCATGAATTCTTGAAGTTGTTTAGCGTTTTCCATGTGGGCGGAGCTATATGAACTGTGTGGGTTCAGTCGAACCCACTTGAGGTGATCTGATCATCCTTGGTTGTGAGGTTTCTAAATTTCTTGCTACCCTGTTGGGAACATCTTCTGATATTGTTGTGCATTTTATCAAGCGGAACTCATCCTGAAGATATAAATATGGAAAACTCAAGAAATGAACAAATGAATCACAAGAACAAGAGAGAGAAAGAAGAGAACAAATCTGAAATCTCAATTGTATTCCGTTGTTTGGCATCGTTACAATGCTGAGATGAGTGCTTATGTACTTGCACGATCTCACCTGAATCAGTTACAAGTACAGCTGTCCTGACAGCTGGCCCAACTAAGTACCTACTAAACCAACTTAACCAAACTAACTCAACTAATTACATTTTAACAAACACCTAACTAATGTGTTCTCTTTACAATAAACACAATATTAGAAAATTGTGACCATGTAGATAATCTGTATTTAAGGCGTTCCTCGTCTAGCATTTACAACTTTATTTTTATAAACAAGATATTAGAAAATTGGCAACAGGCAGATATATTTTGCATGAATATGACTGCCTTCTAGGATTTGTGCCTTAAAATCGTATGCTGCTGCAGAGTCTTTGGCATTGCTTTGATTCAACATTTGTATCTACGATTGCTGTCAACTTTACTATTTAAGAGTTACAGTATATTGGGTACAGCTTGGTTCGAATTGAAATAGTACAACTTCTGCTTACTGTATCATATGTCATTTTCAGAGGCTACAACGAAGAGCAAATTGGCATCACTAAATGAGAAGCTTGATACCCTAGAGCGCCGTCTAGAACTGCTTGAAGTTCAAGTGGGTACTGCTGCAGCGAACCCTTCAATATTTAACACATGATGTTCACTAGATCATGGGATGTTTGATAGAAACTAGCATGCCTGTAAGCAACTCTTTGCTGGAATTTGGACAGAGTGTTTTGCTTTGAATCGTTTTTGTAGTCAAATACTGCTATGCTGTCACATATACAGTTCTTTTGATTGTGAAAATATATCATGTATTATCTGCTACAAATGATTAGTTTTTCATGGAGCATACGGAGTATTATATATCAAGTCTTATTGTAGCTGCTTTTCAGGTATGATAAAATTGAAGCGTTATTCTATGTTTTGGTCTTCTACCACAGTACGCAATTGTCCGTAGTTATGTCTAAGCATGTGACGTGATAAGATTTAAATGACATGTTGGTGCTTGTGGATACGTCTATTCCATTAGGATATGTTCCGAAACTCTGCTGTTTCATACTGATTCATCAGATTTATTCATATGGATACGTCATAGTTGAAATCTTCTTCACATGCTTTCATTACACTCGAATTTCATGACTGTTCAAGAAGTACCCGCAAAAACAAGAATAAGAGAACAGTGAATGCAATCACTGCTGTGTAACCCAGAATGAAGTTGGGACCACTGTGTTTTTTCTATTCCACAAATGAGTTGGTTGAAAGAAGAGAGACAGAGAGAACAATTAGGAAGTACAGGAAGGACGACTTAGTTTAAGGCAAACTACACTATTCCCGTATAGACGAAGAAAGGGGAGGCAAGTAATCAGAATGGCTATGGTGTATGAAGAGGCTCAATGTGCATTATGGAACATCTCACGGACAAAGATGGAGTGACCTTGGATAAATTCAGAATGGCTGTCATTTGAAGAAGAGAAGAAGAGGCAAACAGTGAAGATAAGAAACCTAGGCAATTGGTAATTCCTTGGAGTTATTTTATTTTGTTTTCATGAACATGGTGGCCATCATGGATCCCATGATGGTGAGAAACATCAGTCTAGACTAGAGGGGAAAAGCTCGGGTGTACGGTGGATGTTTTTGTGGCGCATGAGGATCCATATCTCTGAGGAAAACAAGTTCACAAATTTCGGACTGAGGTGTTTGTGATACGTCTGGGCGACTGGGCCTGGTTGGAGCAACATTGTTGTGGGTCTGGTAGTGTTCTTCATTGACAGTGTAGTCACTGCAGTTAGGTGTTGGGTGTCTTTGACCATTGTCTTGGAGTCAGGTGATGAACTGCACAAGCCACAAAACCATAAGTTCAAAGAAGAGGGAGCACAATAAGTCAGTGATTGGGTCCTACAATCAGTGGCGTAGCTACTTAAACACCAAGAGGGCCTCATGCCCCTTCTTTTGTTTACATGCCCCTTCTTATGTTTGTAAGCTTTTATTATAACCAGTTTTCCAAACTTTTCTCCGTTGAAGTTTCACGTATAGCCTGTTAAATTACAGTACAGTTTTTCTTTTTCATCCGTTTAAAGTTTCAATAATACCCTTGACTTTCTTATGATGCCTCTTTTCTTTTATAGTCCTAACAAGGTCCCAGGAATTTGGCCCTTTTTTACTGTTCTGCTGCAATTTTATCCCTTGTTTTTCTGTTTTTTTTTTTTCCCAATATCTTTTCTTTTTGGTGATTCAGCTGTTATATGCCTCCTTTGATGCCTAACTCATTGGAAAATCCTTCT
>BPLS01000173.1:0-14413 GCA_019656275.1 Rhododendron kiyosumense | reverse complement strand
ATATAATATTTCTCCTTTAGAAATACTCTGTTGTTTAAAGTGCATTTGGGGTTCTTTGAAATTGGTGGGGTTCATCTATTTTCTACTTTATCGCCTTTGAAGTTTTAGGTGGCTTCACTATATCAATCACTTCATCGATGCAACGGCCCTTGGCATGATCCATTTCGATGCACCGGCCCTTGGCATGATCCATTTTGGGGTTCATCTATTTTCTACTTTATTGCCTTTGAAGTTTTAGGTGGCTTCACTATATCAATCACTTCATCGATGCAACGGCCCTTGGCATGATCCATTTCAGGGGGGGGGGGGGTTTGGTTTGGTTATGTCTCTGTGCAGTCTCCAAACTTGTGTGGGATGTGTTGAGGAGGAACTAAAAGGGTGGCTGGCTTAATTAGCATCAAATAATCCGTTTTGAGTTGTTTTGATCAAATAGAGTAAGAGAGAATTGTTGTTTTCTTCATCATCTATGTTCAACTAAGTATTGTGTTTTCTGTACATTGTCTATTTGGATGCTTCTTGTTCATGCAAATGATATATTGCTTTTGTTATTTCGGAATTTGCTGGTTATGATTGTGTTCGGCTTAAGAAACATATGTTTTGTCGGTAATTAATCTTTCTGCTACTTGACAAGAAGTCGATGTTAACTGTATGGCTTCTAGTATGTAGATGATGATCAGCTTGTGCTTCTTTGCATCAGTTGTTTGTAAGATACTCTGAAGGTTCTAAATGGTTACGGCTGTAAATCCTGATTAGCAAGAAAAGGGAAATAAAAGATTGCTAACGTAAGTATATTGTGGTCTTACCTTGTTATTTGCCCTAGTCTTGTAAAATATACTTTAGATGGTTATGGCTGCAAACCCTTATTTGGCTATTGGGAAGAATAAGAATTTGTGATTTGGAACATACTTACAGCTAGAACTTCTATGAACGGATGATGGGTACCGCTAGAACTTCTATGAAAGTTCTATCAAAAATGATTTTGGCATTGATTTTGGATATTATCATTGTAATTCCTTAACAAAGCACCCATCATCGTGCCCCACATTGTATAAAAGTATTGCGTCATTCTGTATGAAAATACTTCATAACAGAATAGTACTCGAATGCTTTAGACTTCAATGTTTTCTTTAGCTGCGTTTTTTGTTGGTACTTTCCCGTTTGCATATAAGAAAACAGCATTTGCTTCTTTGTTACAAAACTGCATATTCACTTGAGTTCACAAGGTTATCCTGGAAAACTTCCCCGTTGCCTGCATACCCGCATGGAGGTCGCAGCTAGTTGTTTCCATAACTCTTTTCTTCCGATTGGTTGAGCTTTTGATCAGTAAACATTCACAGTGGTGTTTATAATTCGTATGGAGGGGTAAAGTTGTTGGTACACTTTGAAATTAAGGCAGTTCACTGCAGACATTGATGGGAAGTTAAGCGATTTATGTTAGTGATAAGTCACATATTCTTAAGAAGCTTATACTGACCAGGACCTAATATTCGGCAAAGTTTCCTTAAGCCTGAACAGTGAACACTAGCTTTTGTTTGGTACTTGGGTTATAGTTCGAATCCTGCTACCTTTTTTGTGGATCATCCTGTGGTGGGTCGCGATCACAAATGTCTGAATCAGGCTCTCTATCACTATTCCCAGAATTTGGATTCGCAAACCTTGGCTTTCAAGAATCCATCCAATGGTCTATTCCTATCCAAACCAAAATGTTATGATTGGTTAAACGTTTTTAGGAAAATGGTACTAAAAATTTTAAAAATTGTTGAAAGTATTGAAATCGTTATAAAGGTGGTTTTGGATTTTCCTTTTCTTCCCAAAAACAAGTGTTCATTCTCCTTGCTCCAAACCCTCCAGCGACTTCTACCTAGCTCCGCCATTGTCAGTACACCCGAAGTTGGAGATTATCTCACCAGCCAAATAGAATTGCCATCCAAGAAAATATAAACCAAGCAAATCTTCCAACTCAAACCATAACTGTTTATTCCACAATCGCCCCTCATTTCGCCAATAATAGTTTTTGGTTGTGGACAGCAATAATCGGAGGATTAGAATCGCTAACGCCCCAAAGACCTTCTATAAAACAGGACTGAAGCTCCTTCAAAAGATAAGCCATGGATTAAGGAACTTAATTTGTTCCTAATCACTCTTTCTACATCCATGTTCTCTCTCTCCAGATTTTGCTTCAATTACGAAAATACTTAACTCGCAGGGTAGCACCACACAAGTGACCCTATGAAAATACCAGTCCATTTGCCAAATCCTATTGTCCAGCACAGCTTTCACCATTTGTTGGCACTTTCGGAAGTCACTATAGCGAAGAATTTATAAGCCAAATATCAATATAATTATACTGCAAAAACGAATCACACTTGCTCAAAAGAAAAAATAATAAGTGTGCGCTCCATAGTGCAGAGTCCATTTTTCACTTAAAGTTCTTTTTTTTTTCTTGCGTAGGAGTGATATATTCATGTCCGATCAAACTAAATTTCATCCATCTTTCTCTTGCATCATTTTGTTCTTGTACAAGAGTGATATGTTCATGGAATTATTCATGTCCGATCAAACTAATTTTTAGTTTGCAAGATAATCAAGATGACTGGCTTAGATTATGAGAGCAATTGAAGGGAACCGGACAATTGACGCCTGCACTGGAGCCCAATGCAAGAAAAGGCACTAGTTCAAAGAGCAGAAAAGGGTAATGAGAAAAGGACCATTTGCTATCATCATTATCCATCACTGGGGGGCAAAAGAGTCCCAGGATTTCAATTAGAGTTTCTGATGACTTGAGCTGTACACAAAATTCCTGAATTGCTTCTCAACCACTTCAAACAAAAAAACCATGTGGTGTTGTCTCCGTATCACTTCATACACAAAACAAAACAAAACAACCCCTTCATTTTCTTCTTCCATCAGGGGCCCCAAACTACTCTAGTCCTACCTTACATCACTCCTACTATGTCCCTTCATTAGTCCTAATCTAAACTGCTAAATTCCTAACTTCCATCAGTCTCCTAATTAGGCCCCAAATCTGCACCATCCACCCAAAGAACAAAAGAACCAAACAGATTTTGTTAATCAAATTCACACCACCAAACAGATCTTCAACCAGGGTTTTGTTAGGTCAGAGCCTCGACTCCTTTCGATTCAACAAACGGCGACTGTACACTATCTTCTTCCGAGTCACTCCCCGAAGAACTCCCCGAATCCGAACCTACAACAACAAACCCAATTCACGATAATGAATTCTCAATTCACCTTTCAATCAAAATAACCCCAAATTTTTTCAAAGAGAGCCAGTGTGGGTTGTTATACCACTAGAAGACGACGAATCACTGCTGGAACTCGAGCTGCTGCTACCATCATCCTTTTCGATCTCCACCGGCGGGAAAACGTTGACCGGAATATCTTCACCGATATCAACATCCTCCTCCCCTGCATCACAACCCTTCTTGGCCTTCTGAATCGACCCCGCTTCCGGCATCTGCTCTATCAAAGGTTCCAACTGCATTTCAATCCAAACAACATTATTAGCACAAAACAGTTATCAACATTACCAATTAATCGACTCAAAGCACACCAAAAATTTCCCTCAATTACCTTGGCATTCGCAACCCCTTGTCGCTTCATCGTCTTGTTCTTGTTATTACACACAAACCTATCCAACTCCCACAACGTCTCCACATCCAGCGCCTCAATGTCGAGCTCGATCTCGTCCCCATCGGGCGTCATCTGAGAGTTCCTCCTCCTTATAATATCCAGCATCGCACCCATCTTCTCCGGCGGAAGCTCCTGCAACCCTAACCCTAACCTCTCCTTCTCCTCAAAACTCATCCCCCGTTTATTCGGATCCCTCGCCCTCGGCTTCGCCAATTTCCTCGGCGTCCCAACAACCTGTTGGACCGACGCCGTATTCCCCAAATCCTCCCGACCCCGCATTGCCTCAGATTCCGTCGAATTCAACAACATTGGGCCGGCCAGAAGCCGGTGCTGGTCCTCGAACTTGGCATAAGCCGGCCCGAACAACTTGTCAAACAGAGCAACCAAAGTCTCCGCCATTACATACACGTCCGAGCCCTTGGGGTTGTACGTCCTGGCGTTGTCGAACGTCAGCCTGACATCGGCGGCGAAGTCCAGCGGGGTCTTGTACTCCTTTTTATCCAGCCTGGACTTCACCGTCCCGAGATCCATCGGGTTCTTGATGACCCTGTGGTAATCGTGGAGCCCTAAGGCGACCGCGTCGACGGGCGCGTTGAACACCCACCCGGACTTGTGCTTCATCAACTTAACCAATATCTGGCTGCACCTCTTCATTGTGGTCGTTAACAGCTTGCCGAATTGAGACGTGTCAGAAACGGCGGCGTTTTGCCGTTTCCTGCCTCTGCCGGAACCAAACGGAATCCCGCGTTTTTTCCCAGAGGGCTTTGGTGTAACAAGCCTTTCCTTTGGTTCCGATGGGAAATCAACCTGAAGCGGAGGCGGTCGAGGAGGAGGAGGAGCAACCGCGTCTCCGCCGTACGCGGCGGATCTGTTCTCGATCTGAGCCCTAAGGTTCCGGACCTGCTCCAGCTCCGACCTCAAGCGTCCCTCCAGCTCTCTCAGTTCGGCCCTCGTGTACGCCGCCAGGTTGAACGTCAGGTACTCCCTGCGGAGGCCATTCTCCGCCGGAGACGGCCTTGACGCCGGCTCGTCGTGCTTCTTCCAATGATAAGGCGTAGTGCCGTTCTCGTGGATCTGTCTAGATAGGGCGGGATTTGAGGTCGGGTATCTGTTAGGGTTAGGGTTAGGGCTAGGGTTTAGGATAGGGTTTGTTTGGTTGAAATTATTGAAATGAGGTTTGTTTGAATGGTATTTCCTCATATAAACCTTGCGTTCGCCCCAATAGGATTCATTTCTGCTGGGCAAAACTGCCGATGCCATGTACAGGGCAAAAAAAATAGGGTTTCTATGAGAGGGGATGGGTTTTCCGGCAGCTAGTCTCCGGGGAGGGGGAGGAAATGGCGGGAGCTCATGGCTATGTCTCGCCGGAAAATCCAACCGCCGCCGCCGTCGGCCGGAGAAGAAATCGAAGGAGGGGAGGGGAGGGGAGGGGAGGAAATAAATGGGGGAACCCTCCTCAGGTTAATTTTGTGGTGAAAAGAAACGTTGGGCAAACTCGTCTTCTTAAAGGGAAACCAGATCTGCCCGGTGACGCCTCGGGCAGGATCTCGACCGCTGACGCGACGAGCGGATGTGATCGCACGGCACAGATGTCGTTAGAACCTACCCGGGGAAGTGACCGGGACAGCTGGAACGGACGGCTTGGATCTGGGACTGGGTACACGTGGCGAGAGGACGAGGCGTGAGATGGGAGTTTAGCGTCTTTTAGGTGGGGAGTTTAAATTTTTTTGGGGAGGGCACGAATTTTGCCGGATACGAAAATTGAATTCAATCTGCTTTTGGGATTTGGTGGGGCCGGGGCTGGGTTGGTGACGTGGAGTGTTGGGTCCCCGGCCGGGAGAAGGACATGGACGGCGAAAAATATACAGTTCGGGAATCTTGTACATGTGTATATCACGGGAGGACTTTTGCCAGGTCAGACGGGAATGGGCCAGCGATGTTGTGCCACGTTTTTGGTTCTGCCGTCACTGTAGGGCCACGTTTTCGTCTAAAAAGGTATTAGTACACCATTCACATAAAAATTTGTCCATATTTTGCAACACTTTTTAATATGGGTGATTTTTGGTTCGGTTTGGGGTAAAATTTCGGAAGCCCCATTTGATTCGATCCAAATATTTTCAAGACCGATCCCGACCGGAGTTAAGTTTAGTTTGGGGTGAGGTCTATCTCTCTCCACTTATTACTTCTACTATTTTTCAAAAACACTTTTTAAATCTCAATTCAAACAAAGTATAAATTTTTTTGGGGAGGGCACGAATTTTGCCGGATACGAAAATTGAATTCAATCTGCTTTTGGGATTTGGTGGGGCCGGGGCTGGGTTGGTGACGTGGAGTGTTGGGTCCCCGGCCGGGAGAAGGACATGGACGGCGAAAAATATACAGTTCGGGAATCTTGTACATGTGTATATCACGGGAGGACTTTTGCCAGGTCAGACGGGAATGGGCCAGCGATGTTGTGCCACGTTTTTGGTTCTGCCGTCACTGTAGGGCCACGTTTTCGTCTAAAAAAGTACTCCGTAGTAGTACATCATTCACATCAAAAATTTATCTATATTTTGCAACACTTTTTAATATGGGTGATTTTCGGTTCGGTTTAGGGTAAAATTTCGGAAGCCCGATTCAATTCGGTTCAAATATTTTCAGGACCGATCCCGATCGAAGTTGAGTTTAGTTCGGGGTGGGTTCTATCCGGTCGGAGATTTCAATCCACCCGAAATATAAAATTTTCATTTAATTTAAAGTGTATATAATAAAGTATGTAGTCGTTCGTTTCGGTCCGGGGAAAATTCTAGGAAATCGAGACCGAACTGATTTCGGTTTGGTCTGGTCTGGAAAAATTCTGCCATCACCTTGATCTAAAATCGAACCTATCAATCGATTTTTTCGATTCATCGATTTTTGTAACACCCCTACTTTTTAGTACCAAAAAGATTTTACAAACTTTGTTTAATACTACATATAAAAACTTTATAACTTCAAACATATTGATTATTTCATATTTTCATGAGACGTGTAAATATTAGTTTTCGACATTGTTTATAGGATTGAGAGAGTGGGAAATAGGGATGGCCCCTGCACAACATCGTCCTGTGCACCATTCGAACCGTTCACTCGGCAATTCAATGATTCAAATGTCATCTCCACCATGTATCATTCGAGCCGTTTATTGTTGAGATGAAATTTGAGCCACTAGATTGCCTAACAGATGACTCGGATGATGCACAACACTCATCCCATTTACAGAGAGAGTAGTATGGTTGGATTCATAATTAAATGAAGAGCTAATTACCTCCTTTACTAATTAAGATACGAGGGAATTAATTGGGGCTAACTCAGTTGGACATGACTCTTACATCTCATTATTGGATTAAGAGGTCAAATTTCCTCACCTACATGTGTTGTTCTTGCCTAAAGAGAGACTCCTCATTTTCTTTATTTGTTTCTTCTCTACTTATTTCTTGTATTGATTTAGTTGTTGGGTTTAGTTATCTTGTAGACTATCACAATTGATGTATTATCCTGCGGTGTGTACTTTGTTAGCTACCACGCATCTTCAATCGAAAACGCTTGTGTTATTGGAGTAGAATCTGATAAAACTTTTGGTCTAAAATCAGTCTAGGTGATCGATTTTTTGACACTTAGGCATTAGGTGGGGGTCTGACGCCAAGATAAAAATCGGCTTATGATACTTTTAATAAATATGGACCATTAACGTTAGAGATGGACGACTCAAATTGTGAAGTATAACCCATGTAGTGCATTCGCGCACCACAGGTCCCGAATCCATACTTCTACAATATCTTCTGCATTATACTATTGGGTATTTGAAAACTGTACCATCTTCTCAATAGCCATTTGCAATGGTTACAACTGCACTTAGGCCAAATTTGGTTAAATAAGAAAAGTGGCTTTTTTTATTTATTTATAAAAAATTCATAATAGCTAATTTTGCGTCAAATTTTTGTGAATTATTGTGCCGTTATGATGAGAGGATTCTTAAAAGTAAAAAATTGAAATTGAAAACCCAATTTTTTTAATAAAGATGAAAAAAAAAGTGATTTTCGCTCGTAATTTTTTATTTTTTAAATTCCTCTTATCATGATATCTACAAATATCGACGCAAAACTAACAAATACAAATGTTTTTTAAGTAAAGACAAAAAGTAATTTAAATAAATTATTTAGCGAAAATGCCCCTAAATCTTTTGGTTTATGGATGCTTGGGTTGTGCCTCACAATACAATCACAGAAAAAGTATTTCAGTTACTGAATTGCACATGCCCTCTCCCTCTTTTGAATTTATTATTTGTGACGTGTTGTGTTGCAGGAATTTCTTTTGTGTCCTCAATATGCTTCATGTTACGTGTTTGAGAGAAAATATCAAAGTCTGGCAAAGAAAATCTTAGGGCATCCTTATCAAACTCTTTAGATTTTGGACCAAATTAATTCTCAAAATCTACTTTTCTATTTTAGCTGGTCACTTTTACACAATTACACAAAATTGGGCTCTTTACTCTCGCTATCTAGCAATTAAATATTCAAACCCATCCAATTAAATATTTAAGTCTCACTCTCTTTCCCCCCTCTGGTTTTAGACTCCCAGAAACCAAAACCACTTTCTGGACCAAAAATACTATTAAATAAGTAGTGATAAGTGAACAGTAACCAGACAAAGAAAACGAGTAACTGTAGCAATTTAAAAAAAAATTCAAAGTAGTGAAGGAGGTAGAGAGCCTGATAAAGGGGTGTTTTGTGGTGTTTTTACTGGCTTTACTCGTTAGTTTAGTTTAAAGAGGCAAGTAGTGAGCCTGATAAAGATGCTCTTAGGGGCGTTTTTGCTGACCAATAAGTTATGGACAACTTCTTATTATTTAAAAATGTCAAGTTGTTTCCACTAATTTATAAGTTACAGACTTGCAGATGGTATATGGGAGGGCGAAAAAAAAATAAAGAAAAAAATGAAGAGGAAGAAATTGTGGGTTAGTGTGAACAACATGACAAAATGCAATAACTTGTAGTCAAAATTTTTTAGTGGAAATGCATTTTCATTCATGTCACCACTACAAACTACAAAGAGCTTGAGAAGAAGGATAATAATTTTGGCACTCCACTTTCTTATAAATGCACTCCAAAAAATGGTCTTTTAGTTCTTAAAATTACACACAATACAAGCAACAAAAGACAAATTATGGAGTGCATTTACAAGAAAGTGGAATATTAAAATCATTTTCCTGAAAAGAACTCAAGTGGTGAAATTCAATATATTTTTTCCGGCTATTTTTCATTTGGGGAAATGATTTTCACGCTCTGTTTTTTTTAATCCATTTGCAATTATTTTTTATTTTTTCAATGTGTAATTGATTATCAAGTTGTCCTTCATGTTTATCATTTGGGGAAAAATTATTTTCACATTCCTTTTTTATCCATTTGCACTTCTTTTTGGTTTTTATTCATGTGCACTTATCAAATTGTCCTTCATGTTTAGTGTAATTTTATGTGGATAATGAATTGTGTCGGGTTTTGGTTGATTAGTAGGGGCTATGTTGATCATCTAGTTCGAGCTCATGCATGTATTGTCCTCTCTACTCTCAATTGTTTCTGCACAAGTGACACACTGTTTGCACCATATCTGTGATTTTTATATTCCCCGTTGATTGAGTGACACGTGACATAAATGAGAGGGTTTAATGAGACTTATGGTTGATTTAATTAGTCTAATTATAATTAAGCCATGATAAGGTTTAACAGATTGATTAAATATAAAAGTTATTTCCTTCGTCGATTGATTACTATTGGTTGTTTTCTCTAACGAATGAGTCACATGCGGCGAAAGGGAGTGGTTGCAGTTGTCCTATGAATAAAGGAGCAGTTATGTAACGTGTTTTCATGCTTCCTCGTGGCAATTATTACATGATTTCTCTGTGGAAGTTATTTGCAAAGGCATGAAAGGAAACCGTCATCATGACAGTTTTACGGACACAATCAACGCCAACAGGCCTTTATCTTTTCTTTTCTAGGAGTAATTGTAACTTGTAATCGTTCGTTCGACTATCTTAGTCGGCTATACTTCTACTTTGGAGATTAATAAAGTCCATTTGTTAGTCTTCTTCCATATTTCATCAACTTCATTATTTGTTTCCAAAGAAGTCCTGAAAACGGCAAGGAACCAAACTCCACATTTACACCCCACATTCCAGCAACATTACAAAACAGTCTCCTGTCGATTGGACTGAAATCAGAAATTTAGGTAACAATTTTTGGCGCTAGAAGGATGGCTCGTTACTAATTTGGAAGTGAGCAATGACACCAAAAACTAGGAATCAACTGCTAGCAGTTGGTAGCAATGACAACAATTCTGCCAACACTAATGGTGGAAGTGATATGAATGAAGCAAATGCAGTAAATCCAAATCAAAGGATTCCGATAGGAGACCACCCGAATGGTCCTGAAATTGAATCATCCGATTTGATTCAATAATTTGCAAGGGTTTTAAATGATCCAGAGAATGAAATTGCCAAAGTATTGATAGTTATGTTCAAGAATGCCATGGCATGAAATCAACCAACAGTGGAAGTATCAGTTAACGTAAACGTTAACCATGGACAAAGTAGTGGATGTCCAAATCGCGTTACTGAAGTATCTTCTTCTCAGGTATTTGAAAATCCAACTTTTGAAACTATTTTTACTGGGGTTAACAGAATTCCACTTGGAAATTACAATTTTGGCCAAAACCAAAGTTTTTACCAAAGTATACCAACTACAATTCCTGTAGGTGTAGAGGCTGGAAATAATCAATCAACGAGGAATATAAAAATCACAGATATGGTGCAAACAATGCCCTCTTATTTAGTTGAGTTAAAATGTTTAACTCAAGTAAATAATTCCTTGACTGGCATATGGGTTTTGAACGTACATACCCCTTTGCTGTAAAAAGTTTAGGGTTCACAGTTCTCTTACTTTTAATTTGCTCTCCTTTGAAAGTTTTCCGAACATAACAATGGCGCCTAAACAAAAATCTTCGTTAAGCAAACCAATGACGTTCAAGGCTCCTTCTAAATCATCAGCTTCTCAATCAAGCAAAGCGAAGAAACACACCCACCATTAGTGCCTGCACCGGTCGAACTCGACAAGAAAGCACTCCGATAGTTAAGTAAGTCTCTGTTTAAGAGGGGAAAGCAAATTGACAATGAGAGCATGATAACAAAAGGGGAGTCCGAAAATGATTTTCCTTTTCATTAGACCATATAATACACAGGTTTCATTTAGTAGTTACTATTAATAAGTACTTTTGAGTAGTCTTCCAAACTTAAAAATAATAGACTTACGAAAATAATTTTTCAATTTTTTTTTGCAGGGTTTGATAGATCTCATTGAAATTTATCAAATAAGATCTATATTGCATATTTTTTGATTTTACTACGCCTATTATTTTTAAACTTAAAAATTACAAATAAGTACTTATTTTTTAAGGGGGAAAGCGGAATACACTGTACTTACTCATTAATTATTAATTAATCACATAAAAGAACGTAGACAGACTTTTTTTCCAATTGCCAACATATTAATCAGTCATGGGAACATGCATATAAGACACCACCAAGAGAGTTTTTGAAAAGCAACTTTATAATTAGCAACTTGCCCAATTTTACTCTGTAAAGATAAACGATTGGTTTGAATGGATTCAAATGGGGTGTTTCTGGTAGTGAATTTGTAGATTTTTATTTGTGGTGAAAAGTTGTTAGGTGTTTTCGGTAGTGAATAAATTGTTGAGAAATGTCAAATTATTTTCGGCCGTGAATAAATTGTTGATAGGTCTGTGAGTATAGATACTTTAAAAAAACAGTTTTGTTAACAATTTTTTTGTTAGTAAAAATAAGATGGTAAAATACGTTAAGTTTTGAGTATTTTTTTGTTAGTAAAAACGGGGCCTAATGACCAGAAAAAAATAGTTATATTTGTAAATAGCAAACTTCTGTCAATGTATGCAATTATAGAACCATGACCATTCATCAGTTTGGTCATCAATCCCTCTCAGAACCCAAAAAGGTACGATGGTTGGTCATCAATCGAGACAAGGATCCTAATATTAAAGTTTAACAAAAATCAAATCGCAATGATTTGAACCCGCAAGACATTTTAAATTGTTCTAGATTTGTTGAATAATACTTGGACTTAGATTTTCATTAATAGGGCATTGATACAACAATCATTGATGCAGGGAGGTGTGTCGAAATAGAAGAACGCGCAATAAGGACAATCACGAATAAGTATGAACTAGAGGTACTCCCTCTACGAACACACAATAATGAGAAAACTCTCAATTTTTCATTAATAATTCATAAACAATTCCCTTATAATATCATCCTACAACTTATTTTATACTAAAAACCTAAGACAGAAAAAGAATCAGCAAAACAGGAAACTGAATCCCAGTGAATCGCTACTTTACTCAATATTACCAAAATCAAAATATTTGATCTCAAATCTCAATACTAGATAATAAAAGAAAACTTGCCAAAACAAATGGAAGCGGAATATTCAAAAGTAATTTATAACCAAAATAATAAAACTAAATATCTATTTCTTAAATAATAAACCATTTCCATTCTGCATCAATCATCGATTTTTTTTTATTGAACATGTTGTCATATCAAATAGCTAATGGTATTGATCATCAAATTATTTTTTCTCTTGGATGATATAGTTAATGAGACTCCATACATAAACTCACCGTCATGAATTACAGTAATGGGAGGGTAAAAAAAAAGAGAAAGAGAATTACATAAATGAAATATCGATGACGTATCTTGTACTGCATTTAGTGCGCTATAGAGACCCTTTGTTCCTTAAATCATCATGCTTGATGATAAAAGGTGAACACGTTGGACCATCCTGCAACAAAGAAAAATGGTTCATGTCAATTATCCTTTCAAGTAACAGTGATTTTTGTGCATTGTCAAGTGGTGTTTCAACATTGTTTTTCATGTTTATGTTGCGAAAAATGGCGTTGGGATACCACGTGGATGAAATATTAATTTTTCCTTTCAAGTCGGGCAACCTTATAAACAGAGTTGAAGAAGACCCGATAGGATACATGAAAGATGTTCATGAAAGCGTCTATGAATAGCAAATGGATTAGTTGAAGGCTGGGTGTTTGGACTGGACTCCGTTTTCGAGTAAATAATTTCTCTGTAAACGGAGTGGACCTAGTTGGGACTCGCGGCCCATTATGACTCCACATGACTGACCAATCCTGCAGAGCCCTCTCTCGATCCATGAACTGCTTCGATAATCGGTAGACCGTAATTATTATGGAGTCAATTTATTTTATTTTCCGTTCAAAAAAAAAAATTTATTTTATTTTATTTTTACTAGTTGATGTTCAACTAGAAAAATCCTCATTTGTTCTTTTGGGATAAATTAGTAGTAGATTCTCATTATCTTTGTTCGTTTGGGGTATTCAAAATTTTTGCGCATTGTCTTCAATAAATTTCTCTCTCTCTCTCTCTCTCTCTCTTCACTCATTACATTTTAAAACCTCCCTCAAAATCTAAACCAAATAAACATTTTTCTTTTTATACATATGATTATATATTTAGATGGTAAATTATGAAAATATTTTTTAGTAAAAACAAATTATTTTTACATAAGTTTTTTCAATTTATTATTTGAATTAAATTAATCATCTCAGTTACTATTAAGTTAAATTGTTGTAAACAAATTTTAACAAATATGTGTAAATTTATTTTATTTGAAAATTATGGATCCTTCCACATTTTTTACAAAGAGGAAAGGGATGAGATCAGATCCTCCCTAATCCAAATTTTGGACCAGAGGAAAAAGTCCAACCATGGAGTATGGACTACACATTGAAAAAATTAATGATATGGATTTGCTTAGAGATTTTTTGCGTGGAGAATCTACCCTTTCTATTAAAGTCTTGGAGTAAATTCAAACCATTTTTGCGTGAAGACCGTGCTCAAAAATTTTAAGACCTCCAAACAAACACGTATGCAATAGTTTCATAGATGGTTAAGCTTTTGTCAATTCCTAAACTTGCTTAGCTATTTGCTTTATTTTTTTGGATTAGAACTTGCATAGCAGTTAGCTGATTAGAGCATGTACACCAGTTATTAGCTAATAAAACTCGTAAACAATGCACATTTTTTATTTTACCTATTTAATTATATCTCTTTTAACACTATACCAACACTTTCTATTTAACCTATTCTTTGTTAAAATATTATTACTTTTAGAGGGAGGGACGGAGTGAGAGAGAAGAGGACAATGCTCTGGATGATAGAAAAGAAGAAAGAAATTAATTATTTAAAAAGTGGCTGATGAACAGTGCTTAGGTATTAGAGCAAGTACACCAAATTCTGTACTTGTGTTCTTTAAGCTAAAATAAAGAGTAAAATCATGAAAAGCTTAGAGCAAGTTTATCAGTAATTAGGTAAAAAAACTTGTAAACAGTGCGCATTTTTCATTTTATCTGTTCACATTTCTTTCAATATTACACAAACACTATTTATTTAACTTATTCTTCACCAAAATATTATTACTTTGAGAGAGAAAGAGTAAGTGAAAGAAGATGAACAATGCTCTGAGTGAGAAAAAAGGTGAGAGAAACTAATTTTTTAAAGGGTAGCTGATGAACAGATCAGCTACTTGTACCATCTTCGGTAGAAATAGCGAACCACTGTTCAAGAATGGAAAATACCTACCTTTTCCCCGAAGCTACTGTAGTTGTTTTTTTTTTT
>BPLS01000172.1:1266653-1295488 GCA_019656275.1 Rhododendron kiyosumense | reverse complement strand
AAAGTCTTGCATGCCCAAGTCAATTGGAAGAACCATCCAATGATCAAGCCATTTTAACCTTGTTTGGCTTGAGGCTTAGAAACTGCAGTAGTTTTTCTTATTTCTGTAATTTGATAAAAAAACGATGTATAGTATTGATTTTTAGGAATATCAGTCAAGATAAAAAAAATTATAACGGGCATGGCGTGCAACCCAATTGCTTGTACGACGAACAAGACTAAACTCAACTCTTCTAAAACAGAATGCTTCAAACCTTATGTCTCCCAAAATAACTTACTACAATGGAGCCAAAGCATTTTCTAGAAGACTAGCTTCCTGACTAAATCCGGAATATAAAGTCCTTGAAGGTATGTCTTCCTCTCAATACGAATTCCAGGGATCCATTCCTATGTCTAACATGAACCTTACGCAATCACTTGGCTATGATTCGCAGACAATAAATTGCATGGTATGCTCCCATCATCATTGTCAAAACAGAAAATCTGATTAGTTTCATTCTCATTTTTTAAGTCTAGGCATGTGCTGAGAATGTTCTCACTGCTGAGAATGTAAGAGATTGTCCTCAGAACTGAGAACGTCTGAGAAAGAATTACCATTAAGTTTAGGCGTGTTTCTCAGCTTTGAAATATCCAAAGATATCAATATTACCATTCAGTCTAGGCGTGTGCTGAGAACATTCTCAACGTTGGTGGTCAATGGTCAATGCCGAAGTGTTTGCTTTGAAACTTCGAATGTGTTTTTTTTCCTTTAGCAGTCCATCAGCATTTTAAGAGTCAAGTCGTCCTTTCTTTCTTTCTTTTGTAGTGGGCTATTGGTAACGGCAAGATTACTGAAGGAATATTGTAGAAAGGGGCACTTACATGTGATCAACAAAAAGATGTAGATGGGACGATACCAAGAAGCATTACAAAAATAAGGACTTTAACGAACATGGCTATAGTAGTCCATCAGCATTTTAAAGAGTCTAATGGTGTTCTACTTTTTTAAAAAGTTCTTTTTTTTCAAACGAAAATAATTTCAAACTCAAATATAATGAAAATGAAAAAATAATTTTTTAATTTTTTTTACACCGTTTAAAAGATTTCAATGAGATCTATCAAATAAGATTCATATTGATAGAAAAATTATTTGTGTAAACATATGATTTTTAAGGTTGAAATTACCTTCTTTTTCTAAAACTTCTTTTTTCCGGAAACCGGAACGCCCAAGTCGTCCTATCTTTTTTAGTGGGCAATTGAAAAACGACAAGATTACTAAAGCAATGTAGAAAGGAAGAATAACATGCTTTTCTGGGCTAGCTTTTAGCTTTTGAATCGAGCTGGTCTCACCCTTTTCGTTTTTTGTGTCTTGGAAGTCATTACCGTGTAGTACAATCATTTCTTTGTTTCTATGAAGTTGAGGAAGATAGTTCATTGGGTACAAAAATGTAAGAAGGCAAAAATTTAGATGCAAATATACAATATAGGTACATTTTTCTTGGTTAAACGGGCATAGCGTATTTTATTTTGCTAGCTATCTATTATTAAAAATGTTACATACACAACAATTCAAATACAACCTCTCATATAAATGTGGGCTCCACACATGCAAGTATGTGTGAAACCCACGTATATATGAGAGATTGTGTTTGATGTTATGTTTGAATTATTGTGTGAGTAGAATTTTTGATCTATTATCCACTCACTCATAGAATGAAATGACTTTTCAATTACTCTGACTTCGACTTCGTGCGAGGGATTCAATGCAGGCAATATCACAGAAATATAAAACTATAGTGTGAGAAAATAAAGTTTTAGTGCATTTTTTAATCTAGGGGTGGGCTTGAACCCCCAAAAGGGATTTGAACAAATATGGCTTTCCTACAACCACCTCTTAATTAACCTCTCCTTTCTTTCTGATCTTCTCTTTCGAAATTACTTGTTTACATCCCGAGGGCGGCTATTCGCAGCCTCGTATTTTCTCCCGTAGTCCGTTAAAAATTTTCAATTATACTTGGCAGTTAGTTACCGAAATTGAGATACATTTTCAGCATACAATTACCGAAATATAATATTTTATTCAACAGCTATTTACTGAAAATGTATGTTCGGCAGTTGTTTACCGAAAGTTAAACATATTTTTAACATGTAATTACCAAAATATAATCTTGTTTTCAATAGCTATTTACCAAAATGTTATGTATGATTTTCAACAACTACTTACCGAAATATAGTGGGCTAAGAGAGAAAATAAGGGGCTGCGAATAGTCGCCCCCTACATCCCTAACCGTGCAGTCAAGAACAGAGCTTTCCATTGCTTCAATATAAACAACACTTTTTCTTGGGCTTAATTTGACCACTGGTTCCCAAATTATTAACGAATTGTCTATTTGGTTCCCGACGTACAAATCGCATCTATTGTTTTTCCAACGTTTAAAATATACATTTAAATAGTCCCCAAAACTACCTTTGTCCACATTTACCGCCTACAAGGGCATCATCATCAAAGCCCTCATTTTTTTTTATCAATGGTCCTTAAAGTATTAGCGTAATGTCAATTTAGTCACCAACATACAAATCGCGTCTTTTATCAACCAAACTGCCAAACACCACTTATCTTCTCCATCTGCAAAACCCCTAGGATCCAAATCAAAATCCTAACTCAATCTCAGTCACAATTACCAACAGCCACTACACTCCCATGTTCTTCATCACCTTCAACTTACCAGGACAACACACCCTGTCCTCACTCTCCATTTGCACCAGCCACCACGCTTGTTGCACTTGCCTTTAATGCCACCGCCCGCACATCACACACGCATACAGGAAAAATGCGATTATACAAATAAAAATGATGGTCAACGAAATAACGAAATAGACAAGTGAGAATGAGTAGATATGGCGACTTTCTGTGCTTCGAAGGGATGTTGCATGAATCTAGAATTTTTTGAATAGAGCTTTAGACATCGGGGTTAGGTGACGATGGTGGTATTTATTGGGAGGTGACAAGAAAGTTGGGGTATGGCGGTCGAGGTGGCTAGCCAACAATGGATATGGTACGTTATGCATGGCTAGGGATAGGGATAGGATTATTTGACCAAAAACATTCTTGCAGCAATCCATCTTGTTCAATGATCAGGATTAATTTTTGTGTGATCAAAACGTGAGACGTGATTTGTATGTTGGGGACTAAATTTACATCAAATTTACACTTCTAGGGTTGAAAAAGGAATGGGGAAGCATATTTCAGGTACTTCACTGCTGTTAATTGGGCGGGAAGTGAGGGTTGGTTTTTTCTTCTTTTATTTTGGTCGTGCTTACAGCCAATCACCATATTCACCAAGTATTTTTTTTTTTTTTGTTATAATCTGAACCGTCCATCTTATAGGATTGCAAAATAGTATATTCACGCAAAAAATGAGCTTGATCGGACATCAATGGGTATATTAAAAAACAAATTTTAGTTTAGGAAATAGACAGTATGGATAGTTTAACTTCAAAATCTATAACCGCCCATTATGTAAACCAAAATTCAAGTTTTGATATACCTATTGATATTCAATCAAGTTCATTTTTTTCATGGGTATACTACTTTACGTACACTACAAGATAAACGATTCAAATTTAACAAAAAAGTCTTGTAGGGCCCACAAGCGGTATTGGAAAGAATTTATTCTCTTTTTTTATCTATTCTTTTGGACTTAGAAGGTTGATAAACCTACTTCAAGCCTCCCTCTGAAAGGGGTCGATTCTTGACCGGGTTAGACTCTTAAGGCTAGGCCACAAGAAAGTACTTTCTCATGAATTTTCTAGTCCCGGCGTGAATGGTCTTCCTTTAACCATAGCAGGGAGATATTAGTATAGGTATGCAAAAGCTGATCAAACACACCCCTGACCATGAGGGGGGGAAAAATAATATAATGAAGTGGACATATCCTTATAAAACATTTGAGCACCCAATGACCCTGTCATTACGCACACTTTGAAAGATGTTTGCTTTGAAACAAATGTGTTTTATTCTTTAGCAGTCAATCAGCATTTTAAGAGTCAAGTCGTCCTTGCTTTTGTAGTGGGCAATTGGTAATGACAAGATTACTAAAGCAATGTAGAAAGGGGCAATACCAGGAAGCATACCTTGGTTTTCTGGCCTTGTGGCTACCTTTTGAATCGAGCTGGTCACCTTCTTTTCTTTTCTTTCTAGGAAGGCATTTCTGTAGTAAAATCCATTTCTTTCTGTATGAAGTTGACGAGGAAATATTGACTTCGGCTGCGGGATTAAAGTTCAGCGGTGAAAAGAAAAATGTAATTAAAAAAAAAAAAGAACACCGCTACAGGTACCAACGGCCACGCGGGGCCCACTACGGGTTCTGTACGAAAAATCCGAGCTGTTTAATAATTTTAAAACACAAAACCAAATAGGTAACCGAGCAAGTATCTTGGAAAATAAGCCCAATTCAATATGTGTATAATGTTTACAAAACAGAGCCGGCTTAGAAAAAGCCCTTGGATCAAGTCTCGCACAGTCAAGCCAAGTCGTTCAAATTCAAAGGGCCTATCATTGACCAACGACAAAGACCCATGTTTTTTTATTTTACCAGTTTGCAGCGAACGCCTACAAAAGCATTGGAGTAGTTCCCCTCGTTGATGTATCTTTATTTTTTCAGTGTTGAAGAGGAAACATGGGCACTGAACAAGTATGCCTTTTCTTCAATCCAATAATATTTATCTCCTTCTTCTTCTTTCTCTTCCTTTGCCAAGTCCCTTGCATACATGCCCACCTTTGCACTCAAGAACAGACCTCCGCGCTGCTGCAACTCAAAGGAAATTTTTCCTTGGACGAATCTGCTTCTATGTATTGTGATGCTTCTTTTCCAAAGATGGAGTCTTGGAAAAAGGGTTCTAATTATTGTTCGTGGGATGGGGTGCATTGTGACGGGACAGGTGGAGTAATTGGACTCGACCTCAGCTGCAGCTGGCTCCAAGGCACCATCCATCCTAATAGCAGTATATTCCTCTCCTTTCCCCACCTCCAAAAGCTCAACCTCGCTCACAATAACTTTTCCATGTCTCGCATCTCACCTGAATTCACTCGGTTCACTGAATTGACCCACCTCAATCTCTCTTTCTGTTGGTTTTCGGGCGAAGTTCCAGAAGGAATTTCCTTCCTAAACAAACTGGAGTTGCTTGATCTCTCTTCCAATTTTGATTTGAAATTGAAAGAAGGTAGATTCGAGTTACTCATTCAAAATTTATCCAAGTTAAGAGATCTTGATCTTATCTTTGTAAACATGTCTTCTTCGATGGTTCCAAATTCCTTGGTCAATTTGACTTCTTTAAGAACCCTCCGTCTCCAGTCCACTAGTTTACATGGAAATTTCCCTAGTGGAATATTTCATTTACCTCATCTACAGGAGTTGGATATAGGGTACATTGATGCTCTCACTGGTTATTTACCCGATTTCATGAATTTGAGCTATCCTATGCAGTACTTATTTCTCTCTGGCACAGGTTTTTTTGGAGAATTGCCTGACTCGGTTGCTAATCTGAAGTCCTTGAAGGTATTGAGACTCTTTGATTGCAAATTCCATGGATCCATTCCTACTTCTCTCTGGAACCTTACACAAATCACTGATTTGGACCTCTCATCCAACAATTTTGGTGGTACCTTCCCATCTTCGATTTCAAACCTTAAAAATCTCACTTTCTTGTGGCTTTCAGATAATAACTTCACAGGTCCACTCTTTCGTTATTGCTCGACAGAACTTTTGATATTGGATGTGTCAAACAATTGTCTCACTGGTCCACTACTCTTGTCATGGGATGCAAACTTGACAAAACTTGTTTACTTAGATGTGTCAAACAATAGTCTCACTGGACCTCTTCCTTCACAAGTATTTGTACCTCCAAAACTACTCGTTTTGAGCATAAGCCGAAACTTGATCAACGGCACAATCCCATCTTGGGTCTTCGAATTACCTGCACTCAGGTCCTTAGATCTTAGCCATAACAAACTAATTGGTCAGACACTTGAGTTTCAGTCCACCTCGTTGGAGATTATTGATTTGAGCAATAACTACCTACATGGTACTATTCCGAATTCAACCTTCGAACACCGAAATCTGACCCACCTCATTCTTTCTTCAAATAGCTTTTCTGGCACCATTCCTGAATCAAATAGATTCAGTGAAAATCTCATGATGCTCCAACTACATATGAATAACTTCTCTGGCACCATTCATGATTCATTTACAAGGAGTAATAGCTTGAGAACTATCAATCTTAATGGCAATGGGTTTGAAGGGCCAATACCGAAGTCTCTGGTTAATTGTACAAACCTGGAAGTGCTAGATCTCGGAAGAAACAAGTTCTTTGACAAATTTCCACATTGGTTGGGAAATTTACCAAACTTGCAAGTCCTAATCTTGCAATCTAACAAATTGCATGGATCCATCCTGACTTCCCAAACCAAATTTCCCTTCCCCATGTTGCGAATTCTCGATATGTCGAACAATCATTTCACTGGTCCATTGCCCATAAAGTACTTCAAAAGTTTCAAAGCAATGATGAATGTAGATGAAGTGCATTTTGACTTGGAGTACATGGGAACTATTGGTTATAGTCAAGGTTATGGTTTAACTTTTTATGATTCTTTGACTATAGTAATCAAAGGATCGACCATTGAAATGACAAAAATCCTTAAAGTTTTCAGAGCCATTGATTTATCAAGGAACAAGTTTCAGGGTAAGATTCCTAGAATCATTGGTGGGCTAAATTCGATTCGAGGACTAAACTTATCACACAATAGTCTCACAGGTCAAATACCAAAGTCGCTTGGGAATATGACCAAGCTTGAATGGTTAGACCTCTCATCAAACGAGCTCACTAGGGAGATCCCTCGACAACTCACGAATTTAATCTCTCTCGGAACTCTTAACCTTTCGCAGAATCACCTAACGGGGCCTATACCTCAAGGCAAACAATTCGATACATTTTCGAATGATTCTTACATCAACAACTTGGCATTATGCGGACCTCCATTGTTGAATACATGTGGCGATCCTATGGCAACACAGCCACCACCCTCGACATTTGAAGAAGAAGATTCAGAGCCTGTGAGTGGATTTAGTTGGGAAGTCATATTGCCAGGGTATGGATTTGGACTGGTAGTTGGACTTGTCATGGGATATATTATGTTCTCGTTTGGTAAACCTCAATGGCTTGTGAAGATGGTTGAAAGTGTAGGAAAAAGAAATGGAAAGAGGCCGAAAAGCAACGCTCGGAGAGTTGGAGGCAGAAGAAATTAGCAAAATGCAAATGGTATTATAGCGTGGTACGTGTTACCATGTTTTTCATCATCTTATGCCAACAAAACGAGAAAATCCTAACAAACAAACTTGCTTTTGGTTGTTATCTAGTTGTTTTATTTCTATTAATGTTAATGCAAAGCATTGAATTATAAGTTTGACTGGGACACAAATTCCTCTACTATTATCTAGTTGTGTATATCTGCTTGCATTTGTTTTAAGTTTTTCTTTTTAAAGAGTTCGAATTTTGCAGAAATCATGGAAGCGGCATGATCTCTTGCAAGTCTCAGATATGGGTTCCTGGCATTTCTCTGAGGAAAAACTTTTATTGTAGGAGGTTGATCTGATAGGAGGTGGAAATGAAATGAGCACAGCTAGTGAAGTGAGAATCTTTATGCTCAGGGTTATCAGTCCATTACTACTGTGCTTTCCTTACAAAATTTTGTACTTTACGTATTCCATTATTCTTTTTGTATCCCCTTCGGGCCTTTCCGGTCTTGGAAGGAAGAAGAGAAAATACACACCTAATGTTGTACTGCTCTCTAGTGTTGAACTGCTCTCACGACATTACAACAAGAAAATCATTCACAATCTTCAAGTGGATTTGGTTCGTCGGGAAAAAAAAAGTGTTATAATGCAGATGAGATAATCTCTGGAGCTAAAAGCAAATAAGACATAAAAATAAGAACTCCAAGGGGTTGGCCAAGCCGTATCAACCTTGAACTTAAGAGTTTGCTCCCTCTTAAGATCTCAGGTTCAATTCTCATTGCCAACTCCTTTGGACTAGAACATTGAATCACCAATTGGAAGGTCTACAATTGCAATCTCAAGGGGCGGACCCAATGGTGAAATTCCATAACTCACTTCCCCTCGAGGTTACCCCCATGGCATAGGCCCGGTAATTACCCCGTACATGAGGCATGGGAGGCTTGCATGTAAGTTGAGAACATCAGGGAATCTCACTTAATACTTTACTCTTTTTTTGGTAGTATTACAGATAAATGATGCTATGTTGCTCAGTTTTCAGTGAATTACGTTACTAAAAATTGTCACCTACAACAGAATCATCGAACTCGGCAAAAATAAAGAAAAACCATTCAGCAGTGGAATGACTGCAACCTTGCGAGAAAATCAGATCAAAATATTGGCACAACAATTTGATATCTCGTCTAGTACTCAAGAGAGAAATGTCTGAAATTGGAACTGAAAAAACACAACAATACTATCTCCGAACATGAACAAAACAAAATGAAAAAGCTCAACTAAAAGTGCTATAATGAGACAGCAAAAGCAGTTTTCCACAAAGTACCATTTAGAAAAGAGAAGTACCCTTCCCTTTCTTATCTCCACCAATTTCAAAGTGTTTGCACCTCTGCAAAAATAATGGCATTTTGGTCAAAAACAAGATTTATAGAGTAAAGAAGCCCTGAAAGTCTACGTACTAACCTTGATAGGGTGCTGGGATACATGTTTGCAGCCCTGGCATTGCAGCCTCAGCACAATCTTTTTTGTAGTTTTAGCCTATAACAAAAGACAGCAGTCAAGAGTGTACAATTTCGACCTCAAATTTCTACATACTATATACCCTTTATACACCCTTCAGGCCTTCACATATACCACGACAAGGTAGAAAGAGAATGCAAGGAAATGGTTCTTACCTTCTTGTGGAAAACAGGCTTAGTTTGCCCACCATACCCAGATTGCTTTCGATCGTAACGGCGCTTGCCTTGCACAGCCAGACTATCCTTTCCCTTTTTGTATTGTGTTACCTTATGCAAGGTGTGCTTTCGGCATTCCTTTGACTTGCAGTATGTCTTCTTTGTCTTTGGAACATTCACCTGTACAAACACACTACACCTGGTGAGAGCACAATATTCGTAATCTTATACAAAACTTTCATCAGCAGGATATAAAGTATACCAAAAACTGCAGCAACTCAATCCAATACAGAATATTGCAAGTGCAATCTGGTAAGAGCATGATTATCATGTGTCTTTTACAAGAAATTATGGTTTCAATGCCCACTTCTACCAATGATTTCATGATTTTAAAGATCAAGTAATACGAGACCATTGATACTCCACAAAGAAGTTGGACTACATCAGGCAATTTTAGTTTAAAAAAAAGCCGAGGACGCACTATATAATACGAAACATGAAAGGAAACATCAAGAACCTCATATTTACAAGTTACAACTGCCACCAGCTGAGCTTATACCCTCGTTTCATAACTTGGAGAGTGCTTTTCAATCGACAACATTCAATTTCCAATTCATGTTGTTTGAACAGAGGCTCATCAAAAGATGCTCAGCTAAATCGATCTATTTTATGGAATCAGATGACTTAAATACATTCCGAGAGCAACATTCCAACACAAAACCCAATCTTGATAACTCTCTATCAACTATGACTTCGTATAATGTGACCAAATTTCAATGCAGCCCAAAAAGTTCCAAATTGTAGAGACAGAAAGGGCGGAAAAGGAATAGCACGTAGAGAAATCAAAAGGTTACAAGACAAAAATGATGATCCATCTGAGACGAAACTACATGCAAAGATGTGGTAACAACTACTAAATAACGAGGAGAAAAGTTCCAGACTCAGAGGATGAATAAACAGAATTGTCAATTAACAAAAACAAATTCAAAATCACTCCTAATTCAAGCTACCAATAGTAATATAGGCCACATACAAAGCAATGAATTGCTAATTTGAAGACATTTCACCTAAAATCAGAAGCCTAAACTGATTCACCTAACCAATCAATAAAACAGGTGAGGCACAATCTCCAGTGAAAACAGTGCATGGGATTTCTAGGCATAAATGATGCGTACCCAACTTAGGACCCAAATATTTTCTAGAATCAAATTCAATAAAAGCTGGAATATCATCTCTTCCGCTAATTGGGACCAGTCAGACAAATACAGGCTCAAAGAATGGAACATTCGATTGTTCAACCTCCAATTTCCTATTTCCCACATACAAGAACCAAGTATTATACTCTACCATCTTGTTCACAACTACTGCTAGGTCCAACCATGGATCATCAAAGTCATATTAACAAATGAATTGAGAGGTAGTTTTACTTTTACTTTTATTGATAACACAACCACACAGGAAATCCGAACCAGGTTACCCACACCTCGACTAATCTCCTGGGACCTAATCCCACCGTCCACTAGCAAGGAGTCTGACAAAGTCCCGTAGGACTAGCCCCACAAGAGTTGATGAGAGATAGTTTTATAGCATGTGCTTAGGTGATCTAGAATAACGATAACGCAATACAGAAGTATTCCTCCATAAATTGAAAACCAACACAAGAAAATCATCTAATTTCGACAAATCATATGTCACAAATAGCAAACACCACCAGAACATCATGACGACACAGCTACAAGTTCAAGAGCAGTAAAGTAAAACTACGAAATTTGGGGAAATGAATGACCGAACTTGTTCTACTTTGCATAAGCCTCAATCGGTTAGCAGGGCACCTAAATACAATTCGAAGTTCAAATTTCAATCCTTATCTCCACATTTTTCGGCCGCCAACAAAAATAACATGAAAAACGTAACACGAAGTATACAAGTGAAAAAAATTAAGGTCCAGAGAGAGAGAGAGAGAGAGAGAGAGATGAGGTTGCTAACCATTGCTGCGTTCGACGGAGGATGCCGCAGAGTTTCTAGGGTTTTCTGCGATGGACGAAGGCCTTTCTACGCTCGCATACTAAGCTTTTATAGTCTGTTTGGTGTTAGGGTTTTCTTCTCAACTGTGAATAGGCCCAGTAGAAGTTAGCCCATCTTGAATGCCGGCCCAAATCCGACGGAACCATATCTTCTGTGCCGTATCAAGAGATTTTCGGCCGTTGGATTGTTAGTGTGTATTTTTTTTTCAAGGCCGGAGATTCAACGGCTGAAAAACCTTTCAGCACAGAGGTACGGGATTTTTCAGCACAGAGGATCTGGCACCTCCGGCAAATTGTTTTTCTTCTTTTTCTAACTTCTTTTTTGTTCAGAAATATTGAAAAGGAGGTACTTGTTACGAACAAAAGAAAAACTTTCTGGATTTTTTCACTAGTAAAAAGATCTCAATTTAAAGTGAACAAAGTTTTTAAAAAAAATTTACGCGCGAGAGTACTTAATTTTTACCTAAAAATAGCCTGATTTTTAAGAGATGGGTAAAATAATGAGATGTAGGGAGTACCATTATAACGTGATATATCTTTCATCAATGACCTTTGATATCTAGGAGTGGAGGTAGGAATAAGCATCTTCTTCTAGTAGGGGCCGAACTAAAATGTGAGTGTTTTGGAGTATAAAATTTCGAGGACCAAGGTAAAAACTATTTGAATTGATGATGAAACTTGATTTTATCAATAATTTTAACACAATTTTTCTAAAGTTAAATCTTTGTATTCTTAAAAGTTGATCTCACAAAGTTCGCATAACCGAAACATTCTCATGCTATCATCCTTCAAAAAAATTCTCTCCCTCGGTTGAGGTGTTTAATTCCAATTACTCCAAATTCTTAGTATTGAAATTTTACTGGCTAACATCACACGCAAACACACAACACCACTTACAACTCTTAAGAAGTGCTCATGCCTCAAAACGAGGACATTAAAAAAAAAAAAAAAACTTTTAAAAAAATGAACTTGGTGCTAATTAATAAATATGACAAAAGGGAAAGGAAAATTTACATTATTGGTAACCTATTTAAGTCTATTTGTGAACATTTCATTAGGCATCTTAGAAATTAATGCCTTGTTTAGACGATGTTTTGAAATTTTTTGAATGTAGTTTTGGGTAATGAATGGAGAGAGAAATTAGGGTAATAATTAGATATACAGATAATAAGTGAAGAGAATTAGAGAAAGAAATGAGAATAATGATTGGAGAATGGAGAGATAAATAAGAGTAATAATTGAAAATAGAGATAATAAATATTTTTTGAGTTGAATTTTTTCTTTTCCAAAATACCATCCAAATAAGGCATAACTCTATCGATCGAGAGGTACCTTACAAGTTACGACATTCATCATCTCGTTGTTTTGAGTTGCTTTTTTTCATCGAGCAGGTCACATTTGCAAAGGCATGTTAGATGACGAAAGTCGCCACATTTCATTAGGCATCTTAGATGATGAAAGTCGCCACCAGCTGGATCTCGATGTGCAACACCTTTAAATTCCTAAAATGTAGGGGCACTTCATATTTTGATGCCCCTTAAAATAGTCTAATCGAGAAGTGTTAGAGACAAAAAAAATTGACAAAAAAAAATCCTTAAATTGTACATGAACGCCCAGATTCACTTTAAAGTGTACATGAACGGCTCAGATTCACTGCCTGGGCCGTTCATGTATACCTTTAGGCAAGGACGGAACCAGGATTTTACCCTAGCAGTGGCGAAATGTATTCTAAAAAAATCTAGTAGTGGCGAGACTATATAAGTTAGGCATAATTTTTTTTTTTTACACATAATAATTACATTTTCTAAAATTCTTGACGTGGCGGTCGCCGCCACTAGACCCCCCCTGATCCCATCCTTGCCTTTAGGGTCTTTTGTTTTCTTATTTTCTTTGCACTTAACATTTCTCTAGTCTAAAAAGAAAATGACTTATTCTTCTCTTTAAGCCCCCGAAAAATTCGAAGCGGCCCTATGCATTATGAAATAAATTTGGCAATATCTCAAAAAGAAAAATGGTGTAAATGGGAGAGTTCTTTTCGTAAATTGCTACTCCCCCTGACACACACCCCACCAGGCCCACCGCCCTTTTCCGAAATTACCCCCGCCCCCCTCTCTCTCTCCCTTTTCTCTCTTTCTTTCTTTCTTTTACAGTTTTTTTTTTTTTTCTTCTCTTCTCGGTTTGGTTTTTTTTTTTCATTTTTTTCCTTTTTCTTTCTTTCCGGTTTGAATTTTTTTTTCTCCTTAATAAGTGCTCCAAATTTCAATTAGTTGGAACCGATAGAAAGATTTCATTTTCTGATCATTTTATCCAAATTGGTCATAGTTAAATTTTGACTCTAGGACTCTCGTTAATTAGTCCTAAGATATTTGGTTGTACGACTTTCTTAGGATTAATCAACGAGAGTCCTAGAGTCAAAATTTAATTATGACCATTTTGGATAAAATGATCAGAAAAATAAAATCTTTCTATTGGTTCAAACAGATTGAAATTTGGAGCATTTAATTTTTTAACCATTTTTTTAATATATAAACTAAAGGTTGAAAAATTAAATGTTCCAAATTTTAATCCGTTTGAATGGGTGAGAAGATTTTATTTTTTTGATCATTTAATTCTAAAGGGTCATAATTAAATTTTGATTCTAGGGCTCTCGTTGGTTAGTCTTAAGAGACATTTGATTCTATAACTTTCTTAGGGCTAATCAACGAGAGTCCTATAGTCAAAATTTAATTATGACCCTTTAGAATTAAATGATCAGAAAAATAAAATCTTCTCACCCATTCAAACGGATTGAAATTTGGAACACTTAATTTTTTAACCATTTATTTAATTTCTATAAATACACCCTTTGTATATTTAAAAATATAATTCAAGAATTAAGTACTTTAATTTGCAATTCAGTTAAATCAAAGCAAAGATCATTTTTTTGGTTTAAGGTCTTTCAATAAACATCCTAAAACTCATTATTTAGCTTCAAGACTCTTTTAGGGTGTCTATTGAAAGGTCTTGAAGCCAAAAATTTATTACGACCATTTAGGATAAAATGATCAAAAAAATAACATCTTTACACTGGTTCAAACGGATTGAAAATTGAAACACTTATTTTCGTAACTATATTTTTTAATCTATAAAGGACAAAAAAAGAAAAATAAAACAGTCGGATAAACATGATCAATTGAAACACTTTTTTTTCTCTCAATTACTGTATAAAGCCTAGAATTAGGCTCCGTTCCGGAATCGAAATAAGAACTTATTTTTTGTCTAATAATAAGGTGTGTTCCGGAAAAGGGTGAATAAGTACTTATTTTTTAAGAAGGTAATTTTTAAGCTCAAAAATCACGTGCTTACGCAAATAATTTTCCTATCACTATGGATCTTGTTTGATAGATCTCATTGAGATCTTTAATACGGTGCAAAAAAATTGAAAAATTATTTTTCATTTACATTATTTTTGAATTTGAAAATGTGAAAATAAGCTGGTTATTTGAGTTTTGTGAGAGAAAACTCCAAAATAAGTACTTATAAAATAAGAAGGGTTCCGGAACGGAGCCTTAGACTTGAACCTGCTTTCCAAAAAAAAAAGACTTGAACCTATTGTTAAAGAGAAAAAGAAATTCAAACCGGAAATAAAAAGAAATAAAATGAAAAAAAAATCAAATCGGAAAGAAAAGGAAAAAAGAAAAAGAAAAGTAAACTGTAAAAAAAAAAAAAAAAAGAAAAGGGAGAGAGAGAGAGAGGGAGAGGGAGAGAGAGGGGGGGGGGGCGTGGTATTCCTGGAAAAAGACTGGTGGGGCCGGGATGGGTGTGTGTCAGGGGAGAGTAGCAGCTCTCGTTCTTTTAAGATAAAGAAAGATAAGAGTCCGACCATGTATATTTCATTCGGTGTACATCAAATGTACGCCAGGTTCTCTGAGACCCATTTTCGGGTCTCACACAAATTATCAGAGCCACTCGATTTATTTAAAATATTTTTTTTAAGGATTCCTTAAAAAAATTAGTTCAGTTGGATATCAGTAAGAGCTTGATCAATTTTCCATTCAGTTTTCTGTCAATGAATTGAGCGAAGAATCAATCAAGCCTTTACTGATATCCAACTAAGCAGATTTTTAATGGGAATCCTTAAAAAAAATATTTTAACCAAATTGAAGAGCTCCAATCATTTATTGCCCTTGAAGTGGCTGGTCTGAAACGCCAGCACACCGCAATATATTTGGTGTACATCAATGGACCAAATGGTGTACCCATATATTTATGGTTATTTTTATGAATATATAATCTTTATGATAATAACCAATTAAATGTCACACCTTAGGATCTGTTCAGTTACCAGAAATGTTATATCGGAAAGTTATTCTCAGGAAAAATTAAGTAAAGTGAAATAAAGGAAAAAGAAATCTATTTTTCTGTGAGTGTTCATTTGACATTTTTTTTTTTGCAGGAAAACTAAAGTTTAGTAGTTCATTTGTCGGGAAAAGACACTTATGAGAAACTTCTTTATTTTTATTCCCGTGGCTAATTTTAAATAAAAGTAACTTTGAGAGCTAAATAATAGGCTATCATATTTCAAAAATTAACACATACGAAAAATGTATTTTATCTAATGCAAAACCTTAACGTAAAATGAAAAAATTGACTTGCAATTCTCTATTCAATTTGCTATATTCTGAATGGTCATGCAAATTCCCTATTTAAATTTACATTCTCTGATAATTAACTGTGCAAATAAAGTTTAAAAAATAAGTAGATGACAACTAAATAAATAAATATTAAACAACCGTGCTTAATTAGTTACCGATGCAAAAACTCACTGAAAATTAGTTAGTACAAAACAAAATAGAAGACTAATGACAAGATAAATAAATACTTCCAAAAAAAATAAACTATCAATCTTTTTCCACAACAATTATCCCATAAAACACTATAATAGTCGAAATTTTTGTTACTTACGTAAATCTCAAGTGTCTTTCTAAGAACCTAATTCGTATCTTTTTGGTATTGGCGTCATTCACCTTTTTTTTTTTTATCCGCCAATTATTTTGGCCCCACAATGGAGAAAACTTTTGTGACGCAATATTCTATGCTTTTGGCCAAATTACTTTTGTAGGAAAGTAAATCTTGCAGGAAAATTTAAAAACATGTTTCCCACTATTTTTCTGCCAACTGAACACTACAAAAGTTATAGAAAAATTGATTTTTCTATCATTTCTTGTACTCTTCAGGCAACTAAACGGGCCTTAAAGCTCCGTTCAATTATCGAGAAAGTTGTGTGGAAAATTGATTCCTAGAAAAAGTGAAGTGAGGTGAAGTAAAAGAAAAAGAAAATTATTTTCCTGTGAGTGTTCATTTGACAAAAGAATTTTGCAAGAAAAATTAAGGTTTAGTTGTTCATTTGTCAGGAAAAAGAAACTTTCGGGAAAATTTTGTGAGTGTTCACTCATTTTCTTTTTTCCGCGACGCAAAATCCTGTGTTTTTTGCAGGATCACTTTTGCAGGAAAGTAATTCCTGCAGGAAAACTTAAATTGGTAAGTCCTAGAATTTTCCTGCCAACTGAACACTAGGAAAGTTATAGGAAAATTGACTTTCCCATCATTTCCTGTACTTTCCTAGTAACTGAACGGAGCCTAAGGTCAATCAATTCTACCAATAATGATTACGACTTGCCCAATTGGTCTTATGACAGAGAAACTATTCAGAGGAGTAGTAGTTTGGGACCATTTGTATGCGGTTTGGGACCATTTGTATGCGGTGTTCATGTGGTTGGTTGATGGGTTTGTAGCATTATTTTTGTGACTACATGTAGTAAACCTTAACAAATTACAGTAATTTATGTTCTCCACATCCAGCATGTTCGACTCTCAGCTCTAGATGGAAAAGATTCTTAGAGGCACTAGAAATTCGAAGTCATTAACTCTTGATTCCATAATTAATTGAGGTGTGCAGCTCAAGCACTTGGTTACGAGAAAAACTAGGCTTGAGATTTAGAAATTTGCATGTGGAAAATCTGTATATACTTTATTGCATAACCATTGGATTGGTAGCTAAGACTTGAGATTTAGAAATTTGCTTATTTCCAAGATCTAATTAATTTTCGAAAGCTCTTATGTGCTATTAATTCTTGTGGGGTTATTCATACTACATAAAAAAAAAAAATCCGACTTTAATCAAGCCCAGGTAGATATCAGTGTGATCAATGCCGGCCCCAACCTCAAGGCCCAAGAGGCCGGGCCTTGGGCATCCCAAATTCCAAATTTTAGGGGCACTCCAATATTTTTACTACTACTTGAATTTGAGTAGGAATCTTTTGCTTTTTAAGCCCAAAATAGAATGAAAAAAAAGAAGAGAAAATGACTGTTCAGGACGTGTTTTGATAATTAATACATTTTAAAGACATGCTAAGAACATTTGTTAATGAACAAAATGTCCTTGGAGGGTATTAAATATCAAAACACGTCATTGGCCGTCATTTTTCCAAAAAAAAAGAGCTTAATTGAAGGTAATGAGTTAGCCCAACCCACCATCTCATTAGCCCAAGTGCACAACCCATCATCATCTCATAACTCAGTCCTTGTCGAGTATTATACCTCTTTAAAGGGAATTGCAAAACTCTTTAAAGGGCACATTTTTTTTATTAGGCTTAAGACACTAAAAATCTTTGGATCGGCTCTGAGTGCGATTGATCCCTCAAAGACTAATTGAGACGTTTGATAATCTGAGTTTTTTTAACAAAATCATCAAAATTTGTGCTTTGGTATTTGGTAGCATACTAGCATAGCACGGTTAGCACCCACCCTAGCCTGTTTATTTAAGGGGCATTCAGATTTAATTAAAAGAGGGGCAGCTAGTAAATGTCGGCCTCTCGACCAGGGCAGAGGGATGCAGTTGGAAAGTGGGGTCGAGTAGTTGGAATTTTTAGAGAGGTACAGGGGGTAGAGGTGCTCTAGTTACAACATGTAAGGGTGATGTCATGGGATCGGTTCTCACCAATGTCCCATTCCTTACTCTCTTAGATTAGCATTTTCCTAGAAAAAGCAAAAGAACGCCTTGACCGTGTGCTTGAGATGCGCAGATGTGCCAGGACTACGATTGGTCCGACTGTGCAGAGGCTGACTTTCGAACAGGAGAGTTGTGCGCAGTGGATGAAATCCACTCCGTCGGTTCCTTTTTGCCTCAATGAAGAAGACTTCACAATTTTCTCAAGCGACATAGAAGGAGAAAATGAGCACGGTGCTCAAACGTAAAAAGCGTTGTTGAAATAGAAAATGCTCAGGATTTCCCTTACCGAAATGAAAGTTACAACTAAGAGCTGAAATATAGAATTGCATGAAAGGGAAGATAATCGAAGGTGCTAGACCTATGAAAATTGAAATAGATAAAAGGAAAGACATTTGTTATGTGCTTGGATCAATGTTCTGAATACCATACCAACCAGGGTATCAGTTTTTTTATTGGTATGATATATATCGGTACCGGTCAAATATCGGGTGCCATTTCGAATTTACCGCAACTATAATATATATAATAATTATATATAATTATAATTCAAAAAAATTTCCCGTACCATGCAATTCATTATAAAACACTTATGTGTTTGCCTCTTGTTCCATATTGCCTAGTTACAAAACTCTTTTCCATCTTAAATGACTTTGCACACTATTAGGCTTGTGAATGAGGACCCAAGAAGAGGTCTTATGTGCTTAGAAAAATAGGCTGTGACCGAAGGCAATTTGAAAAAATTAATTCGGAAACCAATTAACCAGGTTCTCATCACGAGTTATATTCACACGTAGGGGGTGCAAATCCGGTATTTGAGCCTCGCTCATGTACTATATAATTAAGCCCAACATTTTGCTAAAGTTTTGAAAGACAACGTTTTATTTCTTTTCTGTCCCTTTGTTTTTTTGGTTAATACATCCGAAATGGCCAGACCAAGCGGTAAAGATGGATATTCGGTCCAGAACAATATTGGGGTGTTAGGGTACGGTACAGGATTGACAACTATGGCTCGGACCCTCTTCTCATCTTCGGCTTCATTTCAGAATGTTCCATTAATTCTCTGAGCCCCTCGGTATCTGATTGGTTACAATTGACTTAGGAGATGCTATTCCAGCTGTTCACTATCAATTTGAATTATGTTACTAGAAAATAGTATTCCGATCGGGAGCTAATGTGGGTATGTGTCATTGTTAGGATGAGCATGGGCCGGATTGGTTCGATTTTATAGTAAACAAAAAATCAAGTCACTATATACGGATTATGTATTTAGAGAATTAAACCAATTCAAACCATTAGATTACGGTTCGGTTTTGAACCACGGTTTACTTGAAATTGAGATATCATCTTCGTAAACTATTTAAAGTACGCAAAAAGTATAATGATACATACCCAAATTAGCTCCCGATCGAAATACAATTTTCTAGTAACATAATTCAAATCATCTATCTACCTATTAATATTCTATGGAAATGTGTAGATTTTTTATTTTTATTTTTAAGATAAAAGAGAGAGGTAGAGGGAAACGTGGGGGAGAGAGAGGGATGGAGAGAGAGACGTGGGGGTTGAATATAGAGAAAAAAAAAACCGTTCTATGTTTTTGGAGTACCATCACGTAGTGCTCCAAATTTGTTTTCCACCACACGTCTTCTAATGCAAAAAATGAGATCAGTGTTAGCGTGCATCGAATATTATGTATGGGATCAAAAAAAATATTAAACTATCTTTTTATCAACTAGTGTTGTGTCCGTTCAATACACGGGGCCGAAAAAAACCAATGTAATTTTTTTTATCCCATGTATTGAACAGACACAACGCTAAAAGCTGGAATATCATCTCCATGTCAATTGTGACCGATCAGGTACCAAGAGGCTCAGAGAATTCCAACTTCAACAACCAATTTCAAAATTTCCGGCTTCATTTTAGAATGTTCCCACGACAAGGAAAGAAGTTGTAGGAGGGATTGCAGGGATTAATACGAGATGCACGTAAGTTGGCTCGGAACACCCTGCATTAACCTCCAAAAAAATATATTTTGCTCTCATATTTTGTTTCAAATACTCTCGATGTGGCGCTTTCATATTGACCGTCATTTTTTGGTACAAACAATTAGGCTAGTGTGGGTTTCTTGCATCTGCTAAAAAAAATTGCTACCGCCTACCGACTTTGACAACAAAATCAATAAATAAAATGAAAAATCTACGGGAAATGATCACAAAATCTTTAAAATAGAAGTGGTGTAATTCGATTGGTTCGCAGGTTATCGTGCTCTAGTTTCCACCGGATCACGACACCCACCCAAAGTACCCAAAAAAACAAATTAAATAGAGACGTTAACCTCAAAGGTTTGGCCAAGTGATTGCAAAAAAGCAATAAGTGTTTTTCTATGAGATCAAAAGTTTCATTATCACGAAAGCCAAGCATTTCAAATCTTAAGGTCACCGGGGAGTAGGGATTATGTCTGATCGTTACCTTTAGAGCTCCAAAATTAATCGAGATGCATAAACTGGTCCGGACATCCGATTATAAAAAAAAATATTAATTAGAGACGTTGGACCGAAATATGTCTAGTGTCACACCGACTTTTTGACAAAGTTGTTTGGCGCGATATTTTTAAGTTTCCACGATATATATCGGCGTATCGTCGGTGTATCGCGAATAGGATATGTTGCTGCGGTGGATGCATAGATATTATTAATATTTTGATTTGAGATTTGATTTATCATTAAAGGGCTCCTTATCTTAATCATTCTTACTTTATCGTCTAATGTGATGTCTGGGGCCAATGTGTGTGTAGTACGTGTTCTCTGTACTCGCGGAAGAACATATGACCATGCCCTCCGAACAGGAGATGCTGCCAAACGCCCTCTGTTGAGTGGCTGATTTGGTTGTTCATGTCAGCAATCGACGGTTCAGATCTTGACCAAATAATTGACCGTTTAGATATATACTATGCTATATATATGTATATCCGCTCATATTCAATTCAAGCCGTCCGTGCTGAGATAAACGGCCGGATGTCACTCGGCACCTGCTTAGCGCTTGGTGTTTTTCTTCAGAGATTGTTTGTTAGTTGGACTACTTGGTTTTTTTTCTTGGCGTTGGCCTACTTGGGTTAGGTAGATTATTTATCCGACTAATTAATCTAGGATTAGTAATTTTGGTGTCTGATATACACACGCATTTGGATTCTGGGTCAGTATTTCACGTCGAAGACTTAGTCTCCCTTTTCCAATTATTTAAGCTCAAGGGTAATTCCGGTTGGTTGGTGAGTTTGTTCTTAACATAATTGACTAGGGTTCGATAATGGGGTGAGGCTGCAAGAAAATTACTTATTGTGAATTCCAGTCCATGGATGACCTGCCTTTGAGCGAACCGGAAAGGAGATTAATTGAGCATGAACTAGCCCGAAAGCCTCTGACCCTCGAAAAAAAAAAGAAACTTTAAAGGACAAGCAAATAATATGTCATCTGGTTGCATGATTCACCCAACTCAGATGAATGGAGAATGTGCCTTTGAACTTAAACCATGTACATATTTTAAGTGATATCACGTAGATAATGATATCTAAGTAACTTATTCGTAAATAGTTGTTTTTCTCTGCAAGACCGACTAGATGAACCGTTCAAATAATTATTGTGAATTCGAAATGAGATAAATAGATAAGTGTGTGAAGGGGTATGGAGGATTAGGAAATGAAGAGGAGCTTAACCCTAAACACATTAATCTAACGAAAGTATCATTTTTTAGAAAAAATATATATCTCCAACATATTGGTGGGATATTTTAATTAGGAAAATAATATTAGTACTCCAAAAATTGATAGAGGCACTTAAAAAAAAAACTGGCTTTGAAATTACACATTTTAAAAGTGTATGTATCAATTTTTAAAGTATCAATATCAGTTTCCTTTAATTATTTCTGATCTGTAACTAACTCATACGTATATTAATTCATGGCTAAGACTCCCTTATATATACTCTTAAGCAAAAATGTGTACGGACTTTCCCCACTTGAGCATTTAATAATTAATCAAAACTTCTAAAGAATGATTAAACAAGGTTGGCTAGATTCATGAACTTACATTACGCAGAAAACAGATAGTTTGAGTATCTATATCGATGACAATACATATTGTGGGCAAATTTAAAAAAAAAAATAAAATGTCCGGAACTGTTTGGTTCGTGGTCCACGAGTTTATTACTTTATTTCGTTAGACTCGCATGCATTGAACAGTTGAAACCGATCTATGTATGAACATTTGTGTCCCCAGCATTGCTCGTAATTGTTTGATGCATTATTATAGACAAATTACTGAAATAGGTATTCAGTTTTTTCGTTAGAGGACAATGATATATTGATCCCAGATTAGGCGGTCGGCTAGATGAGACACCAAATTAATTAATAGTATATAACAATAGAAAGTGAATTATTTACTGAGGTTCAAGAACTATACGAGATTAATTAAAATTTCCATATGAATTGATATTTGCTTCCGATCCACAAATATTTTCCTCGTGTGCACGTAAGGCGAATCTGTTGGGAAGTATTCACATAGTCCGACTTGGCGGCCAATGTACATAGAATGACCAAAGTCCTTTTAAAGGCGTAAAGTCTTGTAAGCGGTGAACCACTTAATTGTATATTGAGGTCGAAACCTTTAGTATTTTCTCATTCGATGTCTCACTCAAATTCTTCACACACGCTACAATACTAAATCACTAAATATTACTCCTTCCGTTCCTAAATGAGAGTTCTTTTCCGACATATGTGCCCCTTATAAAATCGCCAAAAATCTCACAATTTATGATGTTTTAAATAATTTTAAAAGTTTTGTCTAATAGAACTAATTAAGATCTATCAAATAAGATCTATATTGCATATATCAAAATATTGTAAATTAAAAAATATAGACATTTTTTTGAGAGCTCTGTAATAGTAAAAGTGGACTCTTATTTAGGAACAGCGGGAGTATTTTTATTATAAATGCCCAAAATATAGAAGAAAAATACCAAAATAGGATAACATGGCCCCTCGCTCTTCCTGTGTTGAACTCATACTCCTTAATCCTTATTATACGGAGTACATTTTTCTTGGGGTCGATACCACTATTTGGGTAGTAATTATTCAATACTCTCGGAGTATATGGATAATATATTTCTTCCTATCACATAACATGTGGGTCCCACATGTGTTCCCCGTGTAGGCCCTGTATGTTATGTGAGAGGAAGGAGTATACTATTCATATACTCCGATCTGGGAGGATTCAATAATTTTCTCTATTTAGGACCCATTTATTTGTCGTTAATTGTTTGCACAGCTCCTTTTAAATAAGCGTAAGCTATGAGCAATTAAATAATCGTAATGGGCAATTCCTCATTTACTTTTGTATATGGTTGACTTTTGGCTAATAAGCAATTAACATACTCAAGTTCCCCTTGGATTTGTTATGAGAAATTTTCTCCCTTTTAGTATGTTTTTTATTTTTTGGTTCCATTCCAACTAGAATAACTAAAAAATACAAAAATAAATAAACTTCTACCTTAGTTTATTTTATAGAAAACATATATTGAAACGTGTATGGCAATATAAATTCAATTTAAGCATGATTTTTGGGTCATCTTCAAAATGAATTAAGGGGTTACAATTGATATTCTAGATTTGTTTTGGAAGAGGTAGAGAAAATGATAACTTCTACTATATGTTTCATTGGAGTTGGGTTTTGCTAATGTTACATTGACTTCTGACTGTTTTGACAATATGTTTTTGTATTTAAGTGTTCTTATGTCTTTAATAAATTTTCCACTTATGGCCTATGGGTCCTTGCCATCTTTTAAGGTGTTGCGCTCACATAAAATTTGCGTTTAGGTCATCCTGTTCACTCATCTCAACGAGAAAAATAAAATAAACAAAAAATAGGATTAACTAAGAAAAAATTCCAAAAATTTGTTTTTAACTTCTTTCTAAGGTTTTTCAAATCTACATCAAAATTACACAACCTAAAAACGCAAAGAATTGGAAAAGACAAATTAACCTCGATCCCTTCAGATGGTCAACTTCATTTTCTGAGTGGAATCATCCTAACAATATTAATCCAAAACAAATTACAACTTAAACAACAAAATTAAATTCAACACAAGAAAAAAACACAAAAAACCAAATGTCATAACCCATAGAGGTGGGTGGAGAGTCCATGAAATCTATAGTAAGTTTATTCCCGCTGTAATAAGCCAAATCTAGAACGGAAGATTGGAGCTAGATTGGCTGCACACCTTCACCGTTGATGTCGGAGAGCTTGAAAAACTGTCGCCAAGGCGGATCGGACTCAAACCAAAATTCAGATCGGAGTCACAAGTCAACTTCATCAGTTGCACGCATGATCCAGGATATACCCTCCACAACAACTATGCAACGACGATCACACCGAATCATTTCCCAAGTAAACCCCACCTCGCAAACCCAGCCGGACTATAAATACGTATGGATCATTTTTTAATACGCCTTATAAGCACACCATCCTATCACCTCCACAAATAACCAAATCAACCTATCACTTGATAACCTACACTACTTATCACGTCTTCCATTTTAAGCCGCACACCCTATCGTCTCGTACGCTATTTCGAAACTGTATATATTTTGTCCCAAACCCTTAGTTGTTGTTTCCTCTCTCTCTCTCTCTCTCTCTCCCCTTGGAATCCCTAGAGAGAAAGTAGTAGTTTAGAGAGAGAAAGAGAAAAGACTAGTAAAAGACCTCCCCGCTGTCGTCTTCCACAAAACCCCTCCGATCCCTTCCCCTCTCTCTCTCTCAATCAAGGTACGAACTTTCTCTCTCTTCTTAATTTTCCTATACATATACACGGGTGTGTGTATGTCTGTGTGTGTGAGTATGCAGTTGATTTGGAGTATTTTCTGGACTAATCGATGGGACGGAGGACTATGTTGCTTCATGTGCTGCCGCTGAAGTCTGTTGATTTCTTCTTTTGATGTAGATCTGAGGGCTTAGGTTGTTAAATTTTAAATTCAGGGTAGTTTTCTTTTGGGAAAAATGCTAACTAAAGCCCATTGGGCTTTTAATAATAGCAAAAAGTTGGATTGATATACGCAAATAGTGCATAGATATCCGCCAAATTGTATAGATATCTGTGAAAGTTGTATTGGAGTTTTGTGCTTTGTTTGGTTGGTGTTTTGATATTTTTTTTGAAAAATTGTAGGGGTAATGAGTGGAGAGAGATAGAGAGAGAAATGTTAGAAGTAGGAGGAATTTAGGGAGAATCTAGGGGAAATTTTTTGAAAAATTCTTTTTGAGTTTGGAAGAAAACAAGGCATTAACTATTTTGTCTTTTTTCTGTGTATTATCTCCTTCCCAATGGGCTTATGTTAGCCTGTCCCTTTTTTTGGGGGGATTTAATTACAGCTTTTTAGTAGTTGTTTTAATAGTTGGGTCTTGCTAACCACCGTTTGTACGTATAATGCCCCACAAGTTGGAGTTTCAATATGCATCTCAGGGATATCAATACACTTTTATGAATGACGAAACACTTTATTCCCGGTGTCTACTGCCTTAAGGGCTGTGGTTAGGATTTTCCTTAATGGGTTTATGGGTCTTGCTATCAACGGCCGTTGTGGTTAATACACGTATAATGCCAAGCTAGTTCGAATTTCAGCACGTATCTCGCGGATATGAATACACTTTTGTGGATGCCAATACATTTTTCTCAGATAGTGATACATCTTTTGCACATTATCATTATCTGCCGCCCTAAAGAGTGTACTTATCATTTTCCTTGTTTTTTGCAGTTTTGGTGGATTTGAAGGCAAATATGTCATCTTTAAGCAGAGAGCTTGTGTTTCTGATACTTCAATTTCTAGATGAAGAGAAATTCAAAGATAGTGTTCACAGGTAAGGGCTTCAATTGTTCTGATTCTGTATTTTGTGCTATTTATTTTATTGAGGTGCTAAACGAAATACGAGCTTAGAAGTAGGATAATTAGGCTATGAGGTTAAACCAATACTTGATACAGCGGCCCAACACAGATTGAGGTGAACTTGTCTCATAAGAAAACTAGTAATGACTGCTACCCGCTTCTGGCTGTCTTTTTTGAAGAAGCTGCATACAAGAAGAAATGGCTGGTCTTTTTAACATGAGGCGAAAGCAAGAAATAAAAACCCAGGAATCTTGCTGCTCCCCTTTTTTGGTGATATATGCAGCTTGGATCTAGCTGAGCTGAACCTCGAGCAGTCAGTGCTCTTTTAGCTTGTATAGACAGGGATTCATTTGGGATACCAGAATGCTAGAACCCAAGATTTATAGATGGAAAATGCTTAACAACTCCTACTGGGCGGGGATTATAGTTAAAATAGAAATTACCCATCGCAATTCAAACCCCTCTCTATTGTCGTTACGTTTAGAAAGGTCTGTTGTAATATCTAAAAAGTCTAGAGGAATATGTGAAAATGCATCGAAATGTGTGAAAAGTGGGTTGAGTTTTTAAAATTTTACTACTACTATTTGCACTTTAAGTTAGCATGGTCGTCAGCGGATTATTCTCTCTATTGTTCCCCATTTTTAGAGCAACTAATGGAGGTTATGAGTTTATAGCCTCTGATTTCTTTATGCCTGGACCTTATCTATATGTATGTACAATATGATATACCTGTGTGTCATGATTTTTGGTAGGATGAGGTAATTAGTTATGCATATTTTCGTTGGACTAAATTTTTGGTACATGTTTTTCATTTTTCTTTGTATGTTGGAGACTTGAGCAAGAGTCAGGGTTTTTCTTCAACATGAGATATTTCGAGGAAATGGTAACAAATGGTGATTGGGATGAGGTGGAGAAGTATTTATCTGGATTCACAAAGGTCGATGATAACAGATATTCAATGAAGATCTTCTTTGAGATCCGAAAGCAGAAGTACCTAGAAGCCCTAGACAAGTAAGTGAGAAACTGTTGATATCGAGTTGGCAGATTATTTTAACTTGCCAAATATGGCTTAATGCTATTTAGTTTTTTTTTAAATTAATTGTAGGAAGGATCGTGCTAAAGGTGTGGAAATTCTAGTGAAGGACTTGAAAGTATTTTCAGCTTTTAACGAGGACCTCTTTAAAGAAATAACACAGTTGTTGACCTTGGAAGACTTTAGGTATGGCAAATCTAAGTATTGATTGTTTATGGTTTAATGTCTTATATCTTATTTGAGAAGCTTCTAGCATATTTTTTTTATGGCATCTAACATAAGTACATTGATTTGTAGAGATAATGAGCAGCTATCTAAATACGGAGATACCAAGTCTGCTAGGGGTATAATGCTTGGTGAACTGAAAAAGCTGATTGAAGCAAACCCTTTGTTTCGTGATAAGCTAACCTTTCCAAATTTGAAGAATTCGAGATTACGGACTCTTATTAACCAAAGGTCATTTGCTTGTTCTTTTTTTGGCAGATTTTGTGTTTTTTTTCTAATTAAGATATATACCCTAAGTTGGCACTCCACATCACTCCATTCCACTTTACTTAATTGCAGCTTGAATTGGCAGCACCAGCTATGCAAGACTCCAAAGCCTAACCCTGACATAAAAACCCTGTTTGTAGACCATACTTGTGGACAGTCACAGCCAAATGGTGCTCGTGCCCCTTCCCCTGTCACCCACCCATTAATGGGTGGTGTTCCTAAATCCGGGGGTTTTCCACCTCTGGGTGCCCATGGTGTAAGTGGAAGTAGAAAGATGTCATTCCAGTAATTCAGTTGGTTTAAAATATTGTTGCTATAAATTTGACCATTTTTCTATGTCTTTGATTTGGGTTTCCAAAATTCTAGCCATTCCAGCCAGCACCAGCTCCTTTGCCAGCATCTCTAGCAGGTTGGATGGCTAATCCGTCCGCGGTTCCTCACCCATCTTCTTCTGCTGGGCCCATTGGTTTCACAACGCCAAATAATGCTGGTACTTGAAGTATTGTATATATCCTTTCCTACTTACAATTTAGTGGTTATTGATTGCTGCAATTTGACGGCCTACTCCCTATGCTTAATGAATTTAGAATAACGCTTTAGCAAAAAAAAGGTTTATTTCTGTTTGTTTTTGTTGAAATGAAGTTACTATTTGAATTTCTGATTTTTAAGAAGATTTTTTTATTTTTTTTGGGCACTACCTCTCTTTCCAATTGACCTAAGGTTTTTTCATTACTGAGCTTCTTTTTGCCTTCTACGTATTTGTCCATTTTATCAGCTATTCTGAAGCGCCCCAGGACTCCTCCGAATAATGCAGCTGTGGACTATCAGACAGCAGATTCTGAACATGCGCTGAAGAGATCTAGACCTTTTGGAATGTCAGATGAAGTAGTACGTAACTATTCCTTTGTATTTCCCACGGACTTGGTGGAAGTCTTAACTTTAATTTCTTGACTTCGGAGTTTTACCACCAGAAGTTAGAGAGCTTTGCTCGTTTATTTTCTGTATTTCTGTTTCATTTATCTTTTTGGTTTGATGGAAGATTTTATTCATATTTATGATGCTCTTGTGTGGTGTGCTTTATGTATTTTATTTTGCAGGAGTGATTGTATAGTTCATTGAACTGTTTAAAATTGGGGTTATTTTCTGAAAACTAAGAGTTATTTTCTTTTTAAACTTGAAAGTAAGTGTGGGTGAAGCTTTGGCCTTTACGGGAGCATTTATTACTTTCTTTCAAGCCTTATTTCGAATTGTTCACTAGGATGCCCCTAGTCATCAAGTGTTGCAATACGGGTTGTATGTTGGTGTTGAAATTTGCTCTGTATAAATGTATTACGAGGTCCTATTGGACAATTGAGTAATGGTTTTGACTTGGACTTTAGGAACTTGGAATCACTTGTATTATTGAGTTCTCAATGATAGGAATGCGGAT
>BPLS01000172.1:1248262-1266643 GCA_019656275.1 Rhododendron kiyosumense | reverse complement strand
GTTCTTTTCCAGTAGAAATTGAGGCAACTAGTGGCTTCTTCCTTTTTCCCCTCACCCTGCCTGTTCATTTGTTTAGCCTGCTTCTGACTTTAGGAACTTGGAATCACTTGTATTATTGAGTTCTCAATGATAGGAATGCGGACGTTCTTTTCCAGTAGAAATTGAGGCAACTAGTGGCTTCTTCCTTTTTCCCCTCACCCTGCCTGTTCATTTGTTTAGCCTTCTTCTAGTTCTCTGAAACAAGCAAGTCTTTGTTCAATGAAAGGAAAATGGTTATAAGATTTTGTATGCTGGTATTATGAAGAGAGTGGAACCTTTACATTAACAAATATACCATTTTCCTGTTTTCCCATAAATTGTGCCTGACGACATCATGTTATTAGATTTTCCAATCCAGATCTTTAGGAGCATAAAGAACTGAAAGGAAGAATGCACTTAACTGCAACTTCATATAGAAAGGAAGGGATGGGTGGGCGTAAGGAATTTCAAATTGTGTGTTCAATTCTGATGGCTGCTAGCTTGTATGTATTTTTTGAGAATATATATTGCACATTCCAGGGTGAACATCCTCATGTTAAGTTTATTTTATACTATTGAACTATTGACAAGAGGGAGCAATGTAAATATTTGTGTTGACATGCGTATGTCCTCAAGTTTGCTGTTTACTTTTTGGAACATTTTAATCCTGTGTGGCAAGATGAGCCCTAAGTTGAAGCCTAACTTAGATCATTTATGTTAATGAGGGTTTTCATGTTGTTTGAGTTTTGCTAAACCTACAAAACCATTATCTCATTAACAGGTGACCAATCTGCCTGTCAATATTATGCCTGTTGGATACGCTGCTCAGGCCCATGGCCAGAGTTCATACTCTTCTGATGATCTGCCCAAGACTGTTGTTATGACTTTAAATCAGGGTTCAGTTGTGAAGAGTATGGATTTTCATCCTGTTCAACAAATTGTACTACTAGGTTAGCTCCAACTGTCCTCCAATTCATGTTTCTTTTGTTGATTAGGTTCACGGATGCTGAGCTTGTACAATTCTTTTGTCTTTGTTTATGTATATTGATCTGTGATCACTCATTGTAGTTGGAACAAACACCGGAGATATTATGCTATGGGAGCTAGGTAGTCGGGAGAGGCTTGCTGTGAGGACTTTCAAGGTTTGGGACCTTGGAAAATGCTCAATGCCTTTGCAGGTTGGTCTCATTTTGGTGTGATTAATTGAACCACATCTTGTGGATTTCTAGTTCAAGAAACATGCTCTAAAGTAACTTATACCAAAAAATGAGGTTTCTTTGTGTACCTAATATAGTTTTGAATTTGTGTATCAGGCATCTCTAGCCAATAATTATACTGCACCAATCAACCGTGTGATTTGGAGTCCTGATGGTACCTTGTTTGGTATGTTGAAAGGAATTTTTCTTGCTTTAAAAATTTCTGCCGTTAGTCCTTTTTGTAGTTTGACCCTTAACAGTGCAGTGCTATGAAAATTCTGAGAAGTTGGAATGCTGTTAGTTCTAATATCCCTTCCTTGTATCAGGTGTTGCATATTCCAAGCACATTGTCCACATATATTCGTACCATGGTGGTGATGATGTAAGAAACCACCTAGAGGTTTGTGTCCCATCAATCGCCTTTGTCCATTCATCCTGTCAATGCCCTGATGTTCTGAGCTTGCTTTTGGTATTTTCTTATGTTTATATATATGTGTGCCATAATTATTTTTATTAATTATCTTTATTGTGGTTATTTAGATTGAAGCTCATGGTGGTAGTGTTAATGATCTTGCATTCTCTTATCCAAACAAGCAACTTTCAGTTGTCACGTGTGGGGACGATCGGGCCATTAAGGTTTGTTTTCTCTGTCGTTGCTATAAAAGTAATGCAGAGGTTGACTTTGGTTATAATGATTTATGTTTCTACAGGTGTGGGATGCGGTTACAGGGACTAAGCAGTACACTTTTGAGGGTCATGAAGCTCCTGTCTATTCCGTGTGTACACATTATAAAGAAAGCATTCAGGTAACAATTAAAGAAAGCATTATCGGTATAGATCTTTCTTCTTTTCCCTCTTTCGGTGTTTTGGGAAAGTTGAGGAATTCCAGTTTCAACATAAACAACAGTGGATAGTGTATCCCATTGTTTTGGCATGAATTCATTGATATTTCGACAGTTCTCTATGATATTACCTTGTTTGGTTCAACTCTCATCTCATCTCATTTTTCTCTCTACATGTTTCTCAATACCTTTTTTTCTCTATCTCTCTCCACTCATTACATCAAAAATAACTTCAAAAAGTTGAACCAAATAAGGTGAAGTGATCATGCTTCAACTGATAAATATGGAATCTATTTGACACACCACTCCAAAGAAAGGACTTTCAAGAGTTGCAAGAGTACATCTTGTGATGTTTTTGTGCCATCTCTACCACCATTGGTATCACCAGTGTTTACAACTTTTGGCAGTCACCTTCACGATTGCTGCTGCCACCTAGTTGTAGCCACGCTGCTTCCAATGCAAGCACTATGATATGGCCATTATAAACACTTCTTATCCATAAAGTACCCAATTTAACATTTCGTCCCACTCAGCACTGGCTGTGGGCAATGGCCTTTTATGGGTACCAGTTAATGATATGCAGAGGAGGACATATTCAGATGTTACATTGATATCGATTTCTTGGAATATTACAAGATTTTGAATGGCCTTTTAAAATAGTGGGACGCTCTCAAGTCTCAATTAGCTCGGAGTTTAGCTTGTGTAGATGTCATTGTATCTCTCTTATTTAAATGTGCACAGTTCATGTTGGAGCACTTTGGTGGAATTGTCTCACTCTTCTTCAAAAGTTGTATACCTTATCTGATTGAATTTGATTTGTTGAGAATTGGTGCATGCACTGATTTTGTCATTATAAAGGTCTTACCCTTATTTTACCTTTCTACCCCAGTTTATCTTTTCAACGGCAACTGATGGGAAAATAAAGGCATGGTTGTATGACAACTTGGGTTCTAGAGTTGACTATGATGCTCCAGGTCATTCATCCACCACAATGGTGTACAGTGCTGATGGGACCAGGTTCACAAGATGATTCTTATTTTCTACCTTTCTTGTGTATATCTTCTACGTACAAAAATTCCAACTGAAGCCTCAGTGTCATGATCTAATGGGGGGCATTTGGCAGGTTGTTCTCCTGTGGGACCAATAAAGAAGGGGATTCATTCCTTGTGGAGTGGAATGAAGGTGAAGGAGCTGTCAAGCGTACATATCATGGTCTTGCAAAAAGATCTGAAGGGGTTGTGCACTTTGATACCACTAAGAACCGATTCTTGGCAGCTGGTGACGAGTCCTTGATCAAATTCTGGGACATGGACAGTGTTAATTTATTGACTACTACTGATGCAGATGGTGGATTACTGGTAATTGTTAGATACACGTCCATCAATGTACTTGTATCTGCCAAGATCCTTCTTCCTAACCAAAAGGGTTCGTGGTTTGGATTGGTCTGGTTTCCTTATAATTCATAAACTGAACGGTTCCAGACCAAACTGCAGAATGCGGTTGGGGTTGGTTTTGTTTCATGGTTCCAAGACAATTCCTGCTATCATTGATTTCAAGTAGTCGTGCATTTACACGTTAGAAATCTAATGACATTGTAATCTTTGGAGCAATCTATTCTTCAAATTGACCATATTAAAGGGTTATTCGTTGCGTGCTAGTAAAATTGTTACCGGTTAAAGATTGGAAAAGAAGAGAGCAATTAATATCTCAAACTGAAAAGTAAGCAGACCCTTGAGTATATGCATGATAAACAGATTCGTAAGCTCAAATTCCTAACGAGTGAAATCCTACAGTTTTCTATTTAGTGAACCGAAACCAAACCATACAGATAGGTTTGATCTCGACGGTTTCACTGTTCAAGCAGTTTTTTTTTCTTTATTTTCTTTTTGTGTGCAGCCCTAACTAACCAACCATCCCTGTTTGAATTTGAACCACAGGCTTCTCCTTGTATCCGATTCAACAAACAAGGGTTTTTGTTGGCTGTTTCAACAAATGACAATGGTATCAAAATTCTAGCAAATACAGATGGGAACAGAGTACTACGGATGGCCGACAGCCGGTCATTTGATGCTTCTAGAGCTGGCTCTGCGGCTGTTGTGAAGGTAAAGTGGTTTGCAACCTTTAGCAGACTTTATAGGAATTACATAATATCGAATAATGCTGCATATGTGCGTATTTATAGGCCCCGACACTGGGAACGTTTGGTGCTGCTAATGCACCTGGTGGATCTAGCATCATAGACCGAGCTGCTTCGATGGCATCCATTGCTGCAATGGTGAGAGTTGCAAACCCATTTGGGAATCCTGTTTGTATTCCTTCTATTTTATGATTTTGTTAATGTAGTTAATAGTTGGTCATAATTTCTCGATGTCACTGAAAAGTGTGCTTGACATGCTACTGTTTTACTTTACTACAATGCTTGTGGAGTCAATGATCATCCTTTACCTTTTGCCTACTTGTAGAATGGTGAAAATCGAAGTTTGGCAGATGTAAAACCCAGAATAGCGGATGAGTCAGCCGATAAATCTAGGATCTGGAAACTGACAGAAATCAATGAACCATCACAATGTCGATCCCTGAGGCTTCCAGATACTTTGCCAGCAACGAAGGTATAAGTCCATTCTGTTCAAGCATATTAGGCAATTGGTTTGATTCTGTAGAATTGCTCATGTTGTTCTTCTGTTCTCTCTCTCATATATCCTGCCTTTTGTGTTACTTAAAGATAAATATGTTCTTAGTAATGCAGTTCACATGATATTCATTTCCTTTGCATTGGTTTTACAATGCTTCATTATTGAGTATAGACTGTCTAGTTAATGAAAGAAACTTCTTGCTTTATCTAAAATGTCATAGTTGTATTTTACTGTAACAAAAGCTTAATAATGGGTGCATTAAGAGGAGTTATAATCTGTTCGATTCATTTCTTTTTTGAAATTGTTTGACCATCAGTTGTTTGATCAGTGTTAAAGAATCCAACTCAAAACCAATTGGCAATAAGTGGAGAGGCCAACCAGCCGCCCAGGCTCATATACTAGTTTTGGTGGTTATAATTAACCAATGTGGGACAACTCTAACGCTCCCCTGCATGTACAACCCCTAATCCGCACGTGGAGAGGTAAACAATGGATCCATATCATAGGGATCACAACTAAACAAGGTGCACTCAAGGCACAAACAACAGGGCAATCAATTAAGAGAGTCTTGTCCCAAGCCTTAGAAAACCTAGCTCTGATACCATGTTAAAACATCCAACTCAATACCAATTGGCAATGAGTAGAGAGGCTACCCAGACTTGTATACTTATTTTGAAGGTTATAAATAACCAGTGTGGGACAAGCTCTAACAATCAGATTTAAAAGATTGTTTCCTGCCTATACGGCTTTAAATTGGACAAAGTAGTTGATCAACTAGTTCTACAAATGCACTAATCTCCACAAGCTTGTGTTTTCTGCATTTGCCCAATGTCGTTGCTATTTCTATTGATGTTCGATGGAGGGCACTGACACCCGAGAGGATAGGATGATTTATCAGTAGATCAAGAAAAGGTTGAGTAGTACTAATACATTATTGGCTGTTTTTAGGGGGTGATAGAAATCTTGAAATTTCTGCAATACAATATGTGTTTTGTTTTGTATTCCAGTTCCATGGGAATTTATTGGGTTGAGATTTGTAGATGCATGTTGCATGTTTTCGTTCTTGTTTTGCTCTGTTCCTTTCCTTGTTTTCGTAGTGTTAACCTTTCTATATTTTGTTGCTTCAAATTTCAGGTTTCTAGGTTGATGTATACAAATTCAGGACTGGCCATTTTGGCACTATCAGTTGATGCAGTGCACAAGCTCTGGAAATGGCAGAGAAATGATCGGAACTTGACTGCCAAGGTATTGAGTCATCTGTGGGAGAAACTTGCATCGCTTTTCCGTGACTTCATCCCTGATTCTTTGTTATTTACACATTTGCATTCAATTTGCCTACCTATTGTAGGCAACTGCTAGTGTTGCACCACAGCTTTGGCAACCTTCAAGTGGAATATTGATGACAAATGATGTTCGTGATACAAATCCAGAGGATGCCGTTCCGTGCTTTGCACTTTCAAAGAATGACTCTTATGTTATGTCAGCTTCAGGAGGGAAAATCTCATTATTTAACATGATGACGTTCAAGGTAAATGACTGCTGCATAGACTATTCTTTGTGTGGTCAAATGATTTCTACTTGCTGGACGGTGGCTGGGATGGTTCCCTTGCGAGTTATTCAGTTAGTGGTTCTTAAGAAATTTTGCTGTGCTTTTTTCGTATTATTCACTTTCTGTAACAGTTGCTCTAGCTCTCAGCTTATATTCTTGGCTCGCAAAATAAATTGGAAGATGAAACTTATAGAATAAAGCTGTATTAACGTGTCATTTTTTAGAAGACTATATGATGTCCAAAACATTTTGGATCACGTCCAGTAGGTAATCTAGGTTGCTATTTTGAAAGTCTTTTAGTAGGCTTTGCTTTCTTAGTTCTAATTTGTAATTGTTTGCTCTTCTTCACTAATTTGTTCTGCTACCACTAATGCAGACGATGACAACATTCATGCCCCCTCCACCTGCTGCAACATTTCTGGCTTTCCATCCTCAAGACAATAATATCATTGCTATAGGCATGGATGACTCTTCCATCCAAATATATAATGTTCGAGTTGATGAGGTTAAAGTCTATGTAACCCAAAGCTTAATTTTGTTAGTTGAATGTCTATAAATTGGTTTTCTTGCGAACATGTTTTTTTATAGAAACCATCATTGGATTGATTTGGAAGTCCAATCTGTTGAGTGCTCAAGTCGTTTTATTGCCATCCATGGTGCCATGTTGATGTTCTGTATCATCTGTTTGATCAGGTCAAAACCAAGCTCAAAGGACATCAGAAAAGAATAACAGGCCTCGCCTTCTCTAATGTTCTCAATGTGTTGGTATCTTCAGGTGCTGATTCTCAGGTTAGGAAATTGGCTCATGTTTAGGTTCATTGTCTTGATGCTTGCTGCCCAAAGAACACAAACATGACACGGTTGTTTTGCATGATAATGTGGTATTCCCTTTGCTATGGAGTTCTTTTTTTCCCATTGCACATATCCCCGTATGACATTCAAGTTTCGATTGCCCAACCCACCACATTTCAAGAGAGTACCTACTCTTTCAGACTTTACTCCTAGATGTGTACTTTGGGACTGTAAATACTACTCCCTCTATTCCTAATTGTTAGTCCATTATTCCATTTTGGAATGTTCCAAAATGTTGGTCCTTTTCTAAAAGTTCAAGTAGAAACTTGATGAATTTCCAAAAATAACCCTCAAAAGTAATATAAGAATTGCAAAGTAGGTGCAATATAGTGGCAATTGTGGAAATAATGTCATTAAATTTGAATATAGATGTAATCATTACATGTCTCCTGAAAAAGTTGGAACTCCCAAGAGGGACAAAAATAAGGATCTATGGGACTTGCGTACATTTTCTGCGTTTCAGTTATTCGGTGGTGCTTCTGGGGAACCAAACATATTAGCTTGTGCTCTATGGATCATTTCTCTTTGTCCCTTAAAGTGTCAAAATGTTGCTTGTTGGACCTATTTTGTAAGTGGTGCCTATTTGTGTCTGTAGTTGTGTGTTTGGAGCACGGATGGATGGGAAAAGCAAACAAGTAAACACTTGCCGATTCCAAGCGGGCGAACACCTCCTCCTCTTGCAGATACCCGCGTGCAATTTCACCAGGATCAGATTCACCTACTGGCAGTCCATGAAACTCAGATAGCCATATATGAAGCTACTAAGCTGGAATGTCTTAAGCAGGTGAGGCATATGAATTTTCCCTTTTAAATACAATGATTGGACATCTCGGCTTGCTAGAAGCTCAAGTATCCAGTGATGCATAAGTTTTTCTTTTTGCTAAGTAGTTATTCATCAGTTGTGTTCTCTTCTGATGATCTTAATTCTTTAAGTGTTGAAGCTTGGATTTCCTTGTCGGTTATTTTGTTTCAGGAGATTATTAATACTCTACTTTTATATTCTTGAATCTCAGATATGAGCCGAAAACAGCTTGAAAGAGCTGGAAAAAAATTGAACTTTTGGGAAGCTCCATTATATTGCTTTGTAGCTTCTACTCTGAATAATAAACCTTCCATATAACTGCATGCCTTGACATTTTTTGTTAATTATTCAGTAAAAAATGGCTTTCAGGTTGTTTGATGTCTGTGTTTGTAGTTTGCCCGTAATTTGTTTTCAATCCTAGCTTATGACACTGATATTTTCATCCTGTGTTTCTCCAATAGTGGGCTCCCTGTGAAGCACGTGGTCCGATCACACATGCTGCATATTCCTGTGATAGCCAATCAATATATGTCAGTCTTGAAGATGGAAGTGTTGGTGTTCTCACTGCTTCAAACCTCAGATTGAGATGCCGAATTAACCCGACTTCCTATCTTCCGTCCAACCTAAGGTTCAATTTTCTCTAGTGACTTGTAATCTGAGAATATGTTTCTCCTTTTAGAGATCTCCAGCAGGCCTACAAAACTGTTAAAATCTGAAAAAATGTTGACAGTTTAGCATTGATTTCATTGCCTCAGCAGACTCCTCAAACGCCAACTTATCCATTAGATTAGAATTCTCAATTTCCAAATTTGAAGAATAGCAACATCCAATGAACATCAAAATAGTTGGTTTATATTGGTATGTACTCTTTTCAAAGCTATTAAAGCATTGTACTTTTGCGTACGAGACAAATGATTAGATAAAAACATAAAATGATCAAATCTGAAAATGCTGCTGAACTACGTTACACAAACTTCATCTTGAAAATGCAAGGTAAACAAAGTAGAAAAATACTGTTTTGGTGTCTGCTGGAGATTCTCTTACCTCCCTTTCAAGTTTCTTACTGTTAAATTTGCAGCTCAAGAGTTCACCCCCTTGTCATTGCTGCACATCCAACCGAACCTAGTCAATTTGCGCTAGGACTTACCGATGGTGGAGTCTACGTCCTTGAGCCACTAGAAGCAGAAGGGAAATGGGGCACCTCTCCTCCTCGTGAAAATGGTGCTGGTCCTAGCACCACCTCTGGTGCACCGAATTCAGATCAACCCCAAAGCCAAAGGTGAAGATTCACCGCCTCTGTCGCACCCAATTCAGATGAACCTCAAAGGTGAAGATTCCAGATTGTATCTCTCTTTTATGGGTTTCGCCGTAATTTTTTCTCAAGTGGAAGCTCAAGATTTTTTTGTTTTAGCAAGTGACGATGAAAAATCTAGTTATCTAGTTCCTGTAGATGTAGGCTACTCTTTACTCAGCCTATAGTATAGTTAAAGGGGTGTTGGTAGTGCCAGATTTTTTCAGATCCTAGAGATGGTGCTGATTCTCCTCATTGGACTTGTTTTTTTTCTTTTTACTTTCTTTTCCTCCTTCAGTTTGCTCAGAAAGGCTGTACGTTGATTAATTTGTTCTTTATAGTCAATAAGATAAGATGTGCAAGCTTAGCTGAATTGTGTCACTCTTTTCTTGTTTTTTGTGTAGATATGTTCATTTTTGTTTATGACAAGATTTATGCTTTGTCTTTGTTGGCTATGATACAAACCAATATAGGAAGTGTATAGAACTCAAAAAGTGTGAGATTGTGGAGTATATAAAACTGTGTAGAAAGTGTATAGAACTAAAACCTTAAACATTGACGAGTATTAATGACCAACCAGTAGGCATTTGTTAGTAGGCGGTTGTTAGCATAACTGGTAAAATATACCACGATAGGTAACGTCTTTTTTCCTATGAAACAAGTCCAAAGGATAGAAGGAATACAAAGGTTTTGAAATGCAATACTGAATTGAGTAGTTTGTATGATATACGAACCTTATATTGATCCAACTCTAGCCTACCTTACCAATACTAGTGACACAACTTATACAACCAATTACACTCTCTCACAAGCATGGTCCTCAACCCCACGAAAACTTGTAATTGATGTTGTATAGTTGTGTAAGTTGTGTTTTGAACTCTACTTCACTCCTTTCAAAAACAAAAACTCTACCTATATTAGCATTGCAAAAGATTAGTAAGACTGAGTTATATAGACTGTTTGCAGATGTAAGACAGAATTACTGGTAGGGTTAAGAGTTGGACTACTAAATTGCCGTCTTTTGGCTGTAGGGTTTAGTTAGTTAATTCAGACTGTCCTATGGAGCATGCAGACTTATTGGTGTAATGGTGTTCCCTATTCATTCTTTCCCAGAGGATCCTAAAGAAGGTGGAATCCATTCTTATGGCCTTCTTGTGGACAGGTTCTGATCTTAAGAGTCAAGGAGCTAAAGTTAGTTGGAGTGCAGTATGTGCCCGTAAGGAAGAGGATGCGCTTGGGTTTAAATACATAATGACTTGGAATTTGGGTTCAATCTTGAGGCACATTTGTGCAATCAGTAAGAAGGCAGATACTCAATGGATAAGATTGTTTCACACCTTTGTGATTAAGCATAAAACTTTCTGGCACATGAAGATCTCTCAGAATTTGTCACGGACCATGAGAAAGCCTTTTAGATTCGAAGTTTTTGGCTCAACCAGTGATTAGATATAAGATTGGGATGTCGCACTTTCCTTTGGCTAGATCACCCTCTCGGTCCGCTCTTGAAATGGTGGTTTTGGAGGTGGCCAAGGCAGACGAGTAGAGTCATTCAGGAGATTACGTTGCATAGTCTTCCTCATCCCCTCACTGAAATGGATGACACAATTTCTTGGGTCCTGTGTTCTAATGGTTCCTTTTCTGTTCAGTCTGCCTTGGTTGCTATGAGATTGACAGGTCCCAAGGTGCCTAGTTTCCAGTGGTGTGGTTTAAAGGCTACTTGCCCAGGTGTACCACAAGTGTAATCACTAAGAGAGTACAATCACAAAGAAGAGAGAGGATCCAAAGAACACACAAGAGAATATCAAGTGTAATCACTAAGAGAGTACGACCGCAAAGAAGGGAGAGGATCTAAAAAACACATAGGAGAATATTATTGAACTAGTCTGAGTTACAATGCGGGAGGCTGTTCCTTTCAGAGAAGGGAGAGGCCTCTAAACATGTAAGCATGAGATTTCTTGGCTCCGTTCCAGAAACCTTCTTAAAAAATAAGTAGCTTATTTCACATTTTCAAATTCAAAAATAATGTAAATGAAAAATAATTTTTTAATTTTTTTTGCACCGTATAAAAGATCTTGATGGGATCAAACAAGATTCATATTAGTAGGAAAATTATTTGCGTAAACACATTATTTTTGAGTTTGAAATTGTCTTATTAAAAAATAAGGACTTAAATCGAGTAGCGGAACGGAGCCTTAGAAACATAATGATGAGATTCCCTACTAGAAAGTAAAAGCATGTGATGATGGGATTTTCTACTCTACTATATTACTCCCTCCGTCCTATTTTCTTTGTCCAAAATTCCTTTTTTTTGTGTCCCAAAAAGATTGTCCATTTGATAAGACAAAGGTACAAAATTCTTTATTTTTCCCATTTTACCCTTCTCTCAAATTGGCTTTTGAAAGAGGGAAATTTGAATTTTAAATTTAGTATGCCTTTTTTACCTTCCACAATATCCCAAGTTTCTTACTCCCAATTAATAGCTTGACCGGCAAATTTAAATTGGGGCAGACTTTTCTCCTATTTTGGTGTCAGAAATTGGTTTCCATCAATTCCAAAAAATCACTCAAGGGTATTACTGGAAATGTAAAGTTTTGAAAAGGTAATCATGATATTTTCTTAAATTTGTAGAATTTCGAGATTGGACAACGAAAATGGGACGGAGGGAGTATATTATATTATATTAATACAATGGACACTTTTCCAGATTCTTTATATTCCAACGGATGAACATTTCATACAAAAGATAGGTTGAGAGGTGTAACATGAATATTGAATCCTTTGTGTGCGTGCCCTATGCAATGGAGAGACGGAATCTCATGAACATCTCTTTTTTTATTGTACTTTTTAAAAAATGAATATGGGCTAAAGTCTTAGCTAATTTTGGGAACACACCGCGATTTCCGCTATTTTGAGTTCTTTTTTCGTAGCGAAATCAAGATTTATGATGGAGTTAGCGAAGTTTCTATGATGTTCTACCTCTGTGTAGTCTCGGTCCACAGTGGAAGGCTACCCAAGCCTTTGATTGTCCGTTTTTTAAAATGAATATGGGCTTAAGTCTAGGCTAATTTCGGGGTTAGGAGGTCTCCTACATCGTGGAGTTATGAACGTAGTTGGATTATGCAGCACAAGAGGGCTTTTCCTTGGCAGCCACTCTTCTCGAGCTAATTTTTTGCATGAACGGTTTACCACATTTGGCTTGAAAGGAAAGCAAGAGTGTTTTCAGAGCCATCTAAATCCTCGGATGCAATCTCAAGTGTTAGTAGTATTGAATAGGACATCAGAGGAAAGGCTGGCTCCTGGATGAATGTCGAGTAAACGAGCCCTACTTTGAGGCTTTGTTGTAGCTGGAATCTCTCTCCTAATCCTGGAATTTTCAAAAATAACTAGGCATTCTAGTGACTGATGTTTAGGCCTATTCTTCTGGCTTCAGTTTGGGTTTTTCTTGCCTTCTGTTGGGGCTTTTGTTTTTGTTTGCTATCTTCTTCGGGAAGTTTTCCCTGGATCGCGCTGTACTGATTGGCTTTTCGGGGTCGAATTTAATTTGTCGAAAGAAAAGATTAGTGAGAGACCCAATATTTGTGCATGCTAGATGATGTTAGTGAATGAAATTTAAGCGAGGGGTCATCCAAGCACCACTTTTTCATGGGCTCAGCTAAGCTCCCATCTTGTGCTTATAATCTTTCGCAGAACTGAGTTAACGAGTGCGTGACTAAACCATGTATTTGAATCCTGTACTATACCGATCGGTACTTGCCGATACATGTCGCTTTGAGCAAATTTAGTACCCTAGAAGTGTAATACTACCATTTTGGCTTAGAACACTCGTCGATACCAAATGGTTTTCAATGTTGGTTTATTTCATAGTATAAAACTAAACACTAATTAATAACAATAAATTCACACGGTGCCCAATATATTACTGTAAATACTACTCTACGTGTGAGTGAAAAAATCAGTACTCTATTTTCGTAACCTTGGACTCTGCCATGGCGGCAACAGAGATGTATGTAAGGTTGTAAACGAGCCGAGTCGAGCCGAGCTTTGTAGAGCTCGAGCTCGGCTCGAGCCTTTACGAACCAAGCCCTTATCGAGTCGAGCTCAGTTATTTACTAATCGAGCCGAGTTTTTGTCAAATGAGCCAAGCTCGGCTCGTTCAGTAAACGAGCCAAAAACTCGAGCTCGATTCATTTACGGCCTTAGTTCATGTACGAAAATGCCCTACACATATATAACATCCATTTATAAGAGAAGTTCTAGACAACAGTGCTGGCCTAATAAAAGCGGGAATTGGCGGCAACATTGGCACTACAACCATTATCTCAAATTATAGAGAAAAGAAAAATACTCTCTTCGTCTTAATTTATTTGTCCATTTTTTGACTTTTAGGTGTAAAATATTTGTCCAATATGAATTTGACTTATTAAAATTTCTTTAATGCCCTGTCTCTTTCAAAAAATAATGCATTGGAGAATGTACACTCCCATTTAATGCTAGGAAATTGAGGGGCATTCTTGAAAAATCAAAACTTTTAAAGAGCAATCATTATGTTCCCTTAAAAAGTTGAAATTTCAAAAATAGACAAATAAATAGGGATGGAGGGAATAATTTCACACTTCCTATTTTGTGAATGCACTCCATTCCGTCTTTTAGTGCAACTTTTGCATATTATTTTTTTAACTAAAAAATAAGAAAATAAGTCTATTAATAAAAAATAAGGAGTGTGGTAATCTTTCTCCCAGAGAAAAATGTCTTCACTTAGTTTTTGGCACGGGCCCTTGAGTCGAGTGAGCCTCAAAATTTTGCTCCAAACGAGCACAGCTTGAGCTGGTTGTAACTTGTAACTTTGCTAATCTATTAAAATTCAATTTGTTTGGAAAGACTCGACTCGTCTAATAAACAAAACTAAGATCGAATACCTCAATACTAAACCAGCCAAGAGAGCTCGAGTTCGATTATTTTGGCACGACTCGAGTTCAGACTAAGCTAGTTTTGAACGAATTAAGCTCGTGCACTGTAAAAGCTTTGCTCACCTCATCTCTCGCAGAGAAAAGTTTCAAGAATTCCAATCTCATCTATCCGAAAATTTCAATAATGTCTCTGTATCAATAAATTTTCCGGCCCGTTGAATTATATGATCTTAAATCCAATGTCGAAAAACCTCTGGACACGAGAGTTTTCGGGGCAGACAGGATCTTCTCTGTAATTTCAGACCCACGAGTATCACTCAACCAAGGCGGGAAGCAAACACGTAGTAGTATCGGGGAGAGAGAGAGGAGAGAGGAGAGAGGAGAGAGGAGAGAGAGATGTCGTCCAACAACGTAGTAGTCCTCGACAACGGCGCCGGGCTAATAAAGGCCGGCATCGGCGGCAACCTCGACCCGAAAGCCATCCTCCCGAACTGCCTAGCCCGTCCTCTCTCCTCCAAGAAATTCCTCCACCTCTCCGACCACAACGCCACCGCCGCCTTCGACCTCACCTCCGCGGCCGTCCGCCGCCCCCTCGACCGCGGCTACCTCATCAACCCCGACCTCCAGCGGGAGATCTGGTCCAACCTGTTCAGCAACGTCCTCAAGATAAATCCTTCTCACTCCTCTCTCCTCCTCGTCGAGCCCCTCTTCAACCTCCCTTCGCTGCAGCGCGCTGCTGATGAGCTCGTGTTTGAGGAGTTTGGGTTTGAGTCGCTTTTCGTTGCGGATTCTCCGTCCCTTGTACACCTCTACGAGGCCAGCCGGAGCAGGCCGTCCAACGGCGTCGTTTCCAAAACCCAGGTTAGGGAAAGGGAATGGTTAATTATTTACTCCTAATTTTATGCCTACGCAGTTTTTTAGTTTTATTAATGTCAACACCGAGGGTTTGGCCGGGGACGTTTGCTCCCTCCTACAGGTTCAAAACTCTAAGATGTTATTAACTTCTTTGAGGCCGGTTTATACGGACGGTGTGATTGATCCCAGGATTACTTGTCGAGATGCGCGTGAGGGGGTACGAACACCAGAGTTATCCAAAAAAAACTCTCTTTTTGTCTTCATTCTACATTGGGATTTGGGCGCTTGCTCACTCCTTAGGCCTCAGGTTTTCGAGGCTCGACAGTCTCGGATGCTATCATATCATTTGGGGTCTGTCCATATGAAGCTTTGCACTAACTTTTATTGGACCCGCTAGTGGACGGTGTGATTGGTCCCATGATTACTCGTTGAGATGTGCATAAGCTAGTCTGGATACTTTTCGTTTTATGTCTTGATTCCACATTTCCGTGTTGGAAAGGAAATTTCCCAGATTGGTCGTTGTAGAGAAGTCAAATAAGAGAGCATTCAAATGTGAGAATAAAGGGTTGATTGTATTGGAAGTTTGGAACTAATTGCATTTGAATTTGCTGTGTAGTTAGAGTACCTGAAGTCTACCCATGAGCTATACAGGTTGCCAAAGCTGTATTTTGGCAGATTTTTTGGGGGGCAAAATTCAATTCCACTTAGTTGCTGTTTTTTGTTGTTTTTTGATGCCAAATTTTGCACCAACTTTGGCTTTGTCAAATCTACCACATCATCCAAGCCGACTGATTTGTACCAAAAAAATGAGATTGGTTTACTCCAGTGGTCTGAATTTGAGATTGCGACAAAATTGCATCACACCGGTGCAATAATATTTGCCATTTTCTAGGTTTTTGACAATGTAGCAAGCGAAAAAAAATGGCTTTTGCGAAGTTATTTTCAAAGCAATGGGTGCACTTGCTCTCACAAGTTAGAATTTTCAAAAGGAACCAGGAACATGGTAGGGAGGGGAGTAGCCGAGTAGTAATCTCTAACTCATTTCGTCACACATTAAAAAGCAATCATAAGATTTTTACATGAATAAATGTAATCACCAAATGAGTAGAATTCCTAGTTTCTTGACCAAAGAAAGAAGAGTTGGTAACCCAAGTTTCCAAGCATTCCTAACTCAAATCTCAATTTTCAAAAACCATAGTCTGAACAAGTCATTCTATAAAAGGGTTGGAATTTTGAAAATATCTCTTGTGATTCCTTTCCTCTTTCCCATCACCAGGCCAGCCTTGTCGTCGACTGCGGATTCTCTTTTACCCATGCTGCTCCGGTTTTCCAGAACTTCACTGTGAATTATGCTGTTAAGAGGCTTGATTTGGGTGGGAAAGCCCTAACTAACTATTTGAAGGAGTTGGTTTCATATCGTGCTGTTAATGTTATGGATGAGACCTTCATTATGGATGACGTGAAGGAGAAGTTGTGCTTCGTTTCGCTTGATGTTGCCCGTGATTTGCAGGTTGCAAGGTATTGTTACGGTTTAAATGGCTTCTATTGAGTTGTGTTGCTTGTTTTCATGTTTATTATGTTTGTGAATTATGAAATGGGTTTACGGACTTCAGATTGTTATGGTGCATAAAGAAGCTGAAAGTCACTTAGAGTTTGCTTGGTAGTTTTTCTCTTTTATGGAAAGAAGTGTTGTGATATGTTTGTCAATTTAGTTTGTACGGTTTTGTCAATCACTTAATAAGTTTTGTAGTAGATCTAAAGTGGAATGTAAGTCATTTACAGCCAGTTTGGATTGCAAAATAAGGTGAGAAATGGAGAGAAAGATCTCTCTTGGTTAATATAACTCTCTTGTTCAACTAGTTTGATTTCTCAGCAGAAATAATGAGAATTAGTGAGGTATGAATTTCAGTCATCGTATATTAAGCATAATGGTGAGATTGCCCGTCAAATACATATGAGATAAAGAAATGTTACCGCGATCATTTCTTTTCTTTTCTCACCCACATGATAGCCAAAACCCTTCTTTTCCCTTGTTCTAGTATTTTTCGGTGAGTGGCTGTTTGAGGTCAATTTTTGAATCACATACGAGTGAATTGTATCAGTGATTCGGATTTTTGTGATGTTTTTGTTTCTTTATGAAGCTCAAACTTGAGAAGTTCTGGTTCAATATGTCTAATTTCTCGTTGCTTCGGAAGTGCTTAAATATACCTAATATCATTACAGAAAACCTGGGAGGGACAACTACTTCAGGTGCACATATGTGCTTCCAGATGGAGTCACACATACAAAGGGTTTTGTAAAAGACCCAGATGAAGCTAATCGATGTTTAACTTCTAAGGATGGAGCCCCGAAAGACGATATGGAATATCCGGAGGTTACCGAAAAAGCTGAGGATAGAAAGAGAGTTGATCTAACAAAAAATTCTCTTCCTCAATCGGCCTCTTGAATAGCTTCCTGTCTAGTATGTCATACTTCAATGCCCTACTTTCTTTGCAGGAGTTTAGCTTGACAAATGAGCGCTTCCTTGTGCCAGAAATGATATTCCGTCCTGCTGATTTAGGTATGTTTTAGTTTCTAGAAAAGCAATCCCATAATTTTTCAGACCACTCTGAATTCTCCTTACCTTTTTCTGATGTCCCATATTGCCTCTTAACTGAAGACTCTGTCATGGAATTTTGTTATTTCTACCGGACTAAGAAATGAACCTATCTTATTAAATGGTGAATGCATTCATTGGGGCAAACAATAAGTGGTTCGACTGAAACACTGAAGGTCTTGTGGTAAGACATAAGCAGCATCTCCCAAGGAAACGATCAGTTCTAAAGAGGGAAGTCAATATGGTCAAACTAAGTACTACTCCCTCCGTCCCGGTTTGTTTGTCCCATTTTTGACTTTTTGAGAGCGTTTGACCTCTCAAAGAATTGGCTATAATTTTCAATTCGTAATGTTTTTAATATGCAATATGGATCTTGTTTGATAGATCTCAATTAGTTTTATTATACAAAATCTTCAAAATCATAAAAACTATTATAAAATGTAAGATATAAGTATATTTTTGAAAGACACGTATTTTGACAATTGGACAAACAAATTGGGACGGAGGGAGTATTATGTAGTAGCTCCCCTCATCCTGTGTTTCTTCAAATTGTGAATTTTGAGAAACTACCAACATGGCAAGTGTCATTTTACAGAATTCTTGGCTGTTACTCTTTCCTGTGCGGTTTGGGAGGAGACCAGAATGTTTCTGTTTTGATTTTGTGATTAATGTATGCCAGATAAAGAGGGGAGATATTTGTGATAAAATTGATAAATTGCTTAGTTCTTATTGGATTGAACCTTCTACCTGTACCTTTGGACATTCTGCAGGAATGAACCAGGCCGGACTTGCGGAGTGCATTGTTCGAGCTGTCAATTCCTGCCATGTTTATCTTCACCC
>BPLS01000172.1:1190400-1208262 GCA_019656275.1 Rhododendron kiyosumense | reverse complement strand
TTTGCAGTCTCCTCCCCCACCTCCTCCTTCCCCTACTCCTTCCCCCGCGGATCCCGCTCTGGTATAATCATCTCTCCTCCTCCCGATATTCCTTGTCTAATTAACCGTACTTAAATTTAGTAATTCATAAGATGTGGAAAAATGGCAGGGTTCGCCGGGTGGTACCCAGGATGTACATGGCGGTTGGGGCGGTGGTATGCTTCAGCCGCCGGGAGGTTTACGCTATATGGGCGGCTCCAATTAGTGGCCCTGCTGTGGGCGGTTCCTTCGGCACCCAAAAAAAAGAAAAAAACTTTCTCTAAAAATGACTTTTTGTTGATGGTTGTAAAAAGCTATCTCGCTTAATTCAATTTTTTTTGTTTTATCTTTTTTAATTATCTTGTTCGTAATCACCATCTTAGACAATGAAATTGCTCAAAAACTAACGTCGTGTTCCACAGCCGTCCGAATCGCCCGCATCGTCAAGGAATCCGTCTCCCGCCTCGACACCTCCGGCGTGCGGTGGTTCGTGTTCGGCGACGACGACACGGTCTTCTTCACCGACAATCTGGTGCGGACCCTGTCGAAGTACGACCCCGAGGAGTGGTACTACATTGGGAGCGGGTCAGAGGGGTACGAGCCGAACATGAGTAACTCGTTCGGGATGGCGTTCGGAGGGGGAGGGTTCGCGATCAGCGCGTCGCTGGCGAGGGTTTTGGCTGGGGTCTTGGACTCGTGCTTGGTGAGGTACTCGCACTTGTACGGGAGTGATGCTAGGGTTTTCTCCTGCTTGGCGGAGCTCGGCGTGGAGTTGACGCGTGAACCGGGGTTTCATCAGGTACAAATTTCGGGCTTAGTCCCACAGTCCTTGCAGGGAGCCCAATTAAAGCCGGAACAATTGCTCGGTATGGATTGGCTCATAAGGAGTTGAGAGGACCTGTGAAGTTTCGGACTTAAGACCTTAGGAAAGCAAACTCTTAAGTTTCGGACCTAAAACCTTAGAAAAGCAAACTCTTAAATCCAGGCCTTGACTACTGTCAGGCCAATCCCTCGGGCTCGGGGTTAGAAATTTTGAGGAACTGTTCTTTTATTCTGCTGTTAAAAAATGCAACCTTGGTATCGACGATACTTAGGTTGGATATGATATTATTCCTCTCCCATACTCCATCCGTCCCAATTTGTTTCTCCATTTTGGTGTTCGTGTCTATTTTCAATCGCTTGTATCTTAAAATATGAATATGAATATTGTTTGATAGTTCTCAATTAAAACTAACCGGGGCGGTTCCGGGGACACCTAAAAAAACACCTAAAAAAACACCTCATGGTTCCCGATCAAATTTTGACGATCCGAGCCGCTCAATGTGATCAGAATATGATTTTAAGGGTACTCGCGAGAAATCAGCAAAAAAAATGACCGGGAAGGGCTTGATCCGAACAGTTTCGAACAGTTTTTTATTGAACGGTTCAAATAAAAACTGTTCAAATCAAGCCTTTTCCGGTTATTTTTTTTGCTAATTTCTCGCGGACACACTTAAAATCACATTCTGTACACATTGAACGGTTCGGATCATAAAAATTTGATCGAGAACTGTGAAATTGAGATTTAGGATGTTTTTTTAGGGTGTCCATTGAACCATCCCCAAAACTATAATACAAAATATTTAAACTTTTTCAACAATGATTAAATGGCACGGACATCGAAAATGGACAAATAGAATGGGACAGATGGCGTATATTGTTAGAGCATCTCAAAGCCTTAAATCAAATTTAGTTAAATTTTGAGTAAAAGCTTCTTTGGTATAGAGTGTACTCCAATGGGCAAACTCAAATTTCAACCTTGGGATCAATGGTTCTGATTTGAAATAATTCATGTGTCTTCTATTGATAGAGCATAAATTTGAGTGATGAAACTTTGTAATTTAGCCTAAGCATAAATTTGAGTGAATGATCTATTAATAGCATCGTTGTAAATTTGCGGGGCATAGTTGTAAATTTGAGTCTTCCTTGATTCAAGTAAAAATTTCGTGGAAGTTCAATTTCATAGGAGTATAAGATTGAGTCAAAGATTGGAGTTGGTTTTAAGAGGATTAGCTCAAAATTTACGAGAGATGCTCTTATGGATTCTGTCGTTTATCCTATTTTTAGAAACAAAAAAAGACAACTACACATGATTTTGGGCTGCAATTGGAGCTTAAATTTGATAGATTTCTTTTTCTTCCTTGCAATTTCATTCCTTGACAGTTGACTGACTGCATATTAGCTCCATAGTTTATACAGTTATACTCGTATAGCTTAAAAGTTGTTCACATTTATACTGGGAATCACGGGATATATTTTATGCTATGTGAGACAGTTGATATGCTTCATCATGGAATTTGTTTTCCGTATGATTAAACTAGCATACATCTTCCGAAAATATGTATGTTCTAACTAGGTCATGTTCAACCGGCAAATAAATCCTTGGAAAATATGCTGATGTTTTCATCTTTGTGCTGACTGCTGAGGCATTTAGACTTGAGAATCGAAAGTTGGACCGTCATTCCCATTGCAGGATGTCTTTTTATCCTTATATTCACCCCCGTCCGTAGTGTTGGCTTATTTTACAAGCTATATCCTTATTGAACATACTGTGAATTTATTTTCCTATTTTCCAATATTTTGTTTTACCAATATCAGGTTGATGCTCGAGGAGACATCTTTGGAATGCTTTCAGCCCATCCGCTATCACCTTTGTTGTCTCTTCATCACTTAGATCACGTGGACCCCATTTTCCCTAACATGACCAGGACTAATGCTTTGGGACACCTCTTCAAAGCTGTGAACGTTGATCCTGGCAGAGTTTTGCAGCAAACTGTCTGTTACGATCGGTCAAACTCATTGACAGTTTCAGTAGCATGGGGTTATGCCATTCAGGTGTTTGAAGGCAATTATTATCTTCCGGATCTTCTTCGTAAGCAGAGGACATTTAGTCCATGGAGAAGGAATAAGGATATTTTATCAAAACTTTATATGTTCGATACGAGTGAGTATGTTAGTGATCCATGCAAAAGACCTGTTGTCTTCTTTCTGAAAAGTGCTGTTTCTCGTTCAAAGCATGTCTATACTGACTACAGCAGGCACGTTGTTGGAAATTGCTCTAGAACCAGGGCAGTGAATGATTTGAAACAGATCAGAGTGTTCTCGCAAAAGCTAGATTTGGATGTTGGAGAGGTACTCCTTCAGTAGCTGGGACATGCGTCTCAAGTTCTTTGACTAGTTTTTGTTGGAGATGCATATGCATTTCTTTCTTCTTTACTCATTGTCAGTGCTGTCTAATATTTGATTTCAGGTGAAGGTTCTCCGTCGTCAATGCTGTGATATTTTACCATCTTTCCGTAAATCGATGGTTATTAATATCAGACAATGCGGAGTCAATGAACTGGTATCAATGCAGACATAGAAACTCTGTTGGAATTGCTGCTAACTAGACTAAGAAACTTGGAGTTGTTTTCTACTTTAGCCTCTTGCTGATACTGCTTTACATATACACAAAGGTAATTTCTTATATTACCGAACTGATCTAGTTACTGCCTTCTGTTTTGCTTTCAAGAATACGCTGGGTTGTCTGAAACTGTAGTCTTTTCAGTGCATTTTTGTATTTTGATGCCTTTTTGGGTAGAGTACAGGAGAGACAATTCTTTTTTTGCTTTCTGCTATAAAAGGGAGTATGGCACCCTGTTCACTCGCGTTTGATTTTTTCATTTTCTATTTTGCATGCGTTTTGACGCAGCGGAATTCACGAGAGAATAGTTAGCGTACTAATCCAAACGAGATAAACAATTTGTCGCAATGCGTACAATAAAGAAAGAGAGAATCTTTGCAATATTATTGATAAAAAGCTTTAAAAGTTGAATAGTTTACAGTCCTTTTTATAGGACTCTTACCCTAGAAATCCTACTGAAAAAGAAATATTAAAATCACGCCAAAACAAGCGGTATTAAAGAAAAGATATTTCCTATTTAATTAAATAAAATCTTAATTCTTGTAGACCAAGAATCCTAATAAAGTAGAAATTAAAATCAAACCAAATACGGAAAGTAATAATTCTAACCTAAACGAAAATATTCCTAGTAAAAATCTTATTCTAAAGCAAACTAAACCAAACCAAACCGAGCCTTAAGTCCCAATCACTTGGGGTCGGCTACATGAATCCTTTTTCTCCATTGAGCTCTGTCAAGAGCCATTTGTGCACACAAACCTACTCTACTCATATCGTTGTGTACCACAGAATCTAAAGTCAATTTAGGTCTACCCCTCCTCGTAGCATTACTACCAAAAACTATCATATTTGGATTCATGTCATAGAGATCTGACGGGTTTTTTTACATGCTGGCTGTCAGCTACCTAATGCACAACCCTCCTCCTTTATCCGGGCTTGGGACCGGCTGGAGAAAAAAGATAAACCTCTAAGCACAAACCAGGCGGAGTTCTTATTCTAAAGCAATAGAAATAAAATTTAGTAACACCCCAATCTTGTCCTACATCACGTTTTCTCTTTTATCCTGGGAGGGCGGGTGGTGTTGGCTTAATTTATCACAAAATTACATCTTAGTTAACGTGGGTAGGTTACTTAGCTTTGTCTTGAAAAGAAGGGTAGAAATGAAAGAACTAGATGAGCCTGGGATCTTTGTTCCATATTTTGGTGCTTGTATTTGTGGTTTTGTGCACTCTGGAATTGTTGATAGATAAAGTTATTGTTGAAAAACCTTTTGGATGAACCTGTTGTCATCTTAAGTTTGCGCCGAGGCCCCCTGTGGTTTGTTAAGGTGGTCTAAAGTTTCTCTGCATCTTTCCAGTTGCCCTTCACTAGCTTGAAGATGATGATGGATTGTTGGGTGAAGCCTGAAGCCATCACATATCTTGGGTTAGGATTGTTTGGGCTTAAGAGTAGAACTGTAGAAGGAACCCCTCCTCTCCAGTCATACTTAGGTCAAGTGAAGCTGTATCTTTCTTCCGTTACAACTGCAAAAGCCTTATTCTTCGTTCGTTCAATCGAGGGATTTGAAGATAGGTAGGCACAAACAGACTCCATATCTACGTGAGCAGCTGATAACTATTGCCACAACCTAGGAAGGATTTGATTTTGAGTGCAAAACCAGTGTGGTGGTATTCATTCATTTTCGGCAATGATGTTAACATTTGGAAACATGTCCTGAACTGAAAGGTTTTCCTGGTTTGCAGATCTCATGAACTTTTTTGTATTGGGGTTAATGGCTGTACATTGTGTAAGATATGAATTCTCAGGATTTTGTTGTTTTATATCCTGTTCGTAGGGTCCAATTTTTATTTGAGCCAGTTGGAGATTTCTTACAGTAGCAACTACTTTATATTCTGTTCATTAACTATTTTACAGTTTTGAATCTTCCCGTGTTGCAATCCCTCGTTGGTAGTCGTCTAACTACTTGATGTCGGGCCAGATTGACGACTGCCATGTTTCACCTCCTAAGTTGGCACACGGTTTTTTTTGGCCATAAACACGTGCCAGTGTTGTGGGTGTGAGGGAGGGTCCTAATGGCAGGAGCAGTGGCAACCGAGTCCCATGCGGTCCTAGGAGTTGCAGATTTAGCAGGTAACACCAAGGGGAAGAGGCCCAAAACTCGAAGGAAAGGAGGTAGCGTTTGTGACAGATCGTGCATCACAAGCTGCGGAAGGAATTTTGTATCAACATGTGTTGAGACTTTATTGGTTGGCTTGGACGCATATATTGGTCTAGGTCGCCTAGTGCTTTGGGATTTTACAAGAGCCTACCTCACACAGAGGCGACTCCTTTAGCAGAAGATCCAGTATCCTGTTAAGATACTCTTCTTCTCTACTGTTTGTTTTGTCCTGTATCCCCTTCATCTAATTCATGTGTGACCAACAATCATTTTCATCTCGCCAGCAATATTTTTTTTTACAAATTTTGGACCTCTTATTACGCATGAATTTTGAATAGATGTCTGTCTTTTTTTTGTGTATGTGTGTGTGATCATAATAGATGTCTGTCTGTGCAGCTAATAGGTGAACCTTTCATTGAGCCCTTTTGCTTTTCAATCTTGCGTACTTTCAGCCTGGCTTTTGTAACCCACAAGAGTTCAGTACTTTCAGGTGGGTCTTAAAAGAGTTTCTCAGAGTTCAATGTCAGAAGAGTATCTGATTTTCTACATTATATGATGGGAGGGAACCAACAGGGAAAGTGTCTGGAAGTCTAAATCCATGTTCTTGGTCGCAACCCGTGACAGACGGACTTGGCCAAAAGGACTGACACAAATACTTTCACTTCACGCAAGTCCCAGCTTTCATCGTTTTCACTATTGCACGTTGTTGAAAATAGCTCCACCTAAGCCATTGACTCAAACCCGATTAAACGACTATCAGCCAATGTTATGTTTTAAATAGTGGTAGCGGATCACATATCGGGAACGTGAACGATACGTAGCGAGAATTGGGCGCAGTGACCATGATTTTTTGCAAATTATTTTGGTGCCAGAGCACTTGAAGTGGCCGTAGCGGTCAGTATTGTGGCCGTGAAGTGGGCAAAAAGGTTTTTTTTTTTAAGTAATATTCATCAAAGGATTCTCATGGAAGAAGGTTGGGAGTTCACAGATCAGACACTCTAACAGAAAGAACGTATTAGTGCATAGATACACTGCCCTATAGAATTAGAAGAAACAGTCAGAAGGAGGACAAACCCCCGACGGAGGACAACATTAAAAAAAAAAAAAAATTGGGCAAAAAGTTGGATACGTATTAGGAATTGACTTTTATGGGTGTATAAATTTATGGTTGCACCGGTATACCAGGTGTAACAATATTTGAAGGATGAAAAAACCGCTACATAATGGCTGATAATTAAATTTATTTTAACAGCCACCCAACGGTTCAGATTGGTTAATTGAGAAGAATTTAATTAGGGAAATAACATCCCAAGTTCCAACTTTCCTTCTTTTATTGGGACTGAACCTAAAACATGTCACGTGTGTCAAAAGAGAAAAACTCCTTTTATGGAGCAATTCTAACGCTCAATCGCTTGCGTCAAAAAGTATTTTGGAAGGTCCAGATTTTAAAATAACTATTCACTAGAATAGTTAAACTCTTCTAGTGAATAGTTTTTTTAAAAAATCTGAACCGTTAATTGTCTAACGCAAATAAGTTAATGGGAAATGACATCCCAAGTTCCAACTTTCCTTCTTGAAATGGGACTGTACCTAAGAAACGTCAAGATCGGTGTCAAAATAATATCTCCAAAATAAGGCAGTCTGCACTTTGCTTTCGCCTCTGATTGCGGTCATAAAAAACAGACTGCCTAAGAATTTCATTCATTTCATATAGCAAAAACAATCCTTCCTTATCGGCTCCAAATTCCCTTGGAAAACAATGCAGCTTCTTCCCCTGTTATCCCCCAAAACACCAAACTCTTCCTCTCGCCTCATAAACTTCATCTTAATCTCCTCTTCCTTGTGCATCATCTACCTCTTCCTGTCTCTCCTCCTCCTCCACACTTCTAATACGGTGAGCTTAACTTCGCCTCGCGCCCTATCTTCGCAACCGACCTCTATTGATCACGTCGTTTTTGGTATCGCGTCGAACGGAAACTCGTGGCCGAAAAGGAAAGAGTACGTTAAACTCTGGTGGAGGCCTAATCGAATGCGGGGGTGCGTGTTCTTGGATAACATGCCCCTGAACGCGGCCCCAGATAATGACTCCGACTCCAGTTCTCTGCCTCCGACATGCGTATCGGAAAACACGACCCGGTTTCGGTACACGTACCGGGGTGGGCTCCGGTCGGCGATACGGGTCGCCCGAGTGGTCTCGGAGACCGTGGCTCTGAACCATTCGGACGTGCGGTGGTTCGTGTTCGGGGACGACGATACGGTGTTCTTTGCCGAGAATCTTGTGAAGACTCTGTCCAAGTATGATCATGAACTGTGGCATTACATCGGGACGAATTCAGAGATTGTTGTGCAGAACATGTTCTTCTCTTTTGACATGGCGTTTGGCGGGGCAGGTTTTGCGATAAGTTACCCGCTGGCTAAGGTTTTGGCGAAGGTTTTTGATTCGTGCTTGGAGAGGTATCCTCATTTGTATGGAAGTGATGGTAGGGTTCATGCCTGTATTGCTGAGCTCGGCATTGGGCTGACTCACGAGCCCGGTTTCCATCAGGTATACAATCCCATTACCAAACTTCCAAAATACTTATTAGGGGTGGGAGATGTTGGAAATATCTTTTTAACGGAGCTTCCGTAAATAGGGATTTACAAAAGTAATTTGCGTGCATCTGTTCTGGCTTTGGACGGTCCGGATTTAAATGAAAATTTCATTTAAATTCAAATCGTCCAAAAGCCAGAACGGACAGCTCAGATCGCACCTCTATGTGAATGTCTTATTCACGGCTGCTTCGTGAATAAGACAATCTTAATAGATGTTCTGCACTAAAAAAAAATGTACTCCATACATACGAGAGTCACAAGAAGGTGTAGTTCGAAAAAGCTAAAAATTAAGTGCTAAAAATTAAAAGCTAAAAAATAAATGATGAAAACTGAATGATGAATTTTACAAGTTTAAAAACTGTAGTATAATAAAGAAAGAGAAACTGATATAAACAATGCTACGAACGCCGTTTTTTATAAATAGATCTGAATGCATTTGTATCAAGAACCGTTTGATATACGTGATCTTATACAATAAACATGAGACCCATGCAAATCAGACGTTTTCGAGCACCTACCCTCATCGCATGGTTTCGGACATTTCTGCGTCCGGATCTGTTCACGAATATCTATGTCCATGGCATTTTTCTTTTGACATATTTTCGGTAAGCACTAAAATATTTTGCTACAATGATACAGATGGACGTCAGGGGCAACATATTCGGTCTCTTAGCAGCGCATCCAAACACGCCGCTAATCTCCCTCCACCACCTTGACCACACCGACCCGATCTTCCCGAACATGACCACCACAAACGCCTTAAACCACCTGCTCCAAGCCTCCAAACTCGACCCTCACCGCCTCCTCCAGCAAACAGTCTGCTACGACCGGTGGTTCTCGTGGACCGTTTCCGTCTCGTGGGGCTACGCCGTCCAAGTGTTTGCCACCAACGTTTTCTTGCGCAACGTGATCCGGACCGAACAGACGTTCGGGCCGTGGAAGAGAGGCCATGCATTGGCCGAGTCGTTCAGGTTTGACACAAGGGCTCGACACCCCGACCCGTGTCGTAGGCCCGTTGTGTTCTACTTCGACGGGGCGGGTTGGGGTGGTGATGGGGTTGTGGAGAGTAGGTATAGGAGGATGACTGTTGAGAATTGCTCGTTTGATGCGTTGACTTCACCAAGGAAGCTTGAGGAGGTTCGAGTGGTGTCGAGGAAGCTGGAGCTTGGTGTCAAACAGGTACTTATTTTCGCCTTTTTTGCACTAATTTATTGGAGATTGACTTATTCACGGAAGCTTTGTGAATAGGGTATTCACATAGCCGCGGAATCACATTCGCCTGTCTCGACAATTAATGGTTGAGATATGTTTTTAAACTATTACTAGTATTAATTTTTTTTTCGGTAATAATTTATTTTTAATCCGGACCATCCAAAACACTTTTGAACGCGTGAGATTGAGCTCCGTAAATAAGATTTTCTCAATTTATTGGGCTTTAAGTTTAAAAGTCTAACTTTTTAGTGGCTTTTAGTTATTTTCTCTTAATTTTTACATCACAATCTTTTACCGTCTTAGCATCGTCTTTAGTGGAGTTGTTTCAATTTTGATTTATTTATTTTTATACTTTTTGATTCTTCTCATCGTGACAAACGACTGGACGTAAAATTATGACGAAATGCTAAAGAAAGGCCAAATAATACGGGCTGTGCTTAACAAGAAATAATTTAATCCAAACTCAACCTGTGCCATATAATAATTTAGTAGGATCATTCACTCCCACCCTCCATCCTCGCTGTCGCAAACTTTAGTACTTTGGTACAATTCTAAAAAACATGATCCCCTATGAAGCTCGGGTACTTCTAAAAGCCCAACGTACTCATTTGCCGAATTTTTTGAGACTGTTTAGTGACATTTGATATACCAGTGTGCAAAATACAAATCTTGAGAGACAATAAAGTCTCGAAATATAAGAATCTTGAGTGACAATCCTTCTGCTACTGCATTGAGATTGCATTGCAACTTTATACCAAGAGCGTTGAAAATAAAGGATTATTAGCCCATCAGCAATGCTACAAACACCAAATAAAGCACAATATAAATCCGGTGTTCTAAAAATCGGAATTAATCACTGCCGGGGCCTATCCGATTAACTGCTATGGGCCGATTGATCGCCGATTACTAGGCCTCGAAGTTTGAAGGTGGTCGACCGCCCGACTAGTGGACTTTTAGAACATTGTATAAACCAGTAACTCTCCAACAAAGCTGGGGGGTTCCGCATCTTCAGTAGGTGTGGACTGTGGAGTATGCCAGCCTTATGAAGAAGCGATTTATCCAATGTGGTGTTGTGTATTTTGTTCACCAGCATGTCAAATGGAGGAAACTAAAATGTTTTCGGCTTATATTCTTCTCACATGTGTTTTCTTTTACCCAGTTGCAGGCACCGAGACGGCAGTGTTGTGATTTACTGCCCTCAACAGCTGGGAAAGTAATGGAAATCGCGATTAGAGAATGCGGAGAAGAAGAGTTGATTTACATGCATCCGTAGAATTAGAGGTTCTTCCTTCATGACCGTCTGTTGTATCTAAAAGCACACAGTCAATGCCGAAGCACAATTGGTTTCACACGCTTATGTCTCACAGGCATTTTCGAGAAGTAGTTAATAGATGATTGTTAGGGAAGTGATAAACCCGATTAAGCTCAAGCTGTTGTAGAGAGTACAGAATGCATAGGATTTCTTGCTTGGTGGGATAGATGAGCGGGACTCAAATTATTAGTCCGAATTGAGTTCCACGTTTGCCCTCTACCGTAACTTCTTGAATTTGACAAAAAAGATTATGGAAGTTGGCCTCTGTTATGTCTCCATCTCATACAGACATGAGGAAAATGTCTGTTGATACATGTACCTCGAATTAATCTCCCATTGATTTATGATTCTTGTTGGAGATTCAAAATTGATAGGACCATGGAAATAGTTCTTGAGTTTAAATTATGATGATAACAATCTATTTGACTTGTTCTTGGGAATTTTACCCGTCTCTGCAATTGTTAGGTTATAATTTCCAGTAGCAGTTATGCCAACAATGGCTTGTTAACTTAGTTTTCCAACAACTAGGCTAGCTGGCCTCGATCATAGCTATTGATGGAAATGGTTGTGCTTTTATTCATCAAGAAAACAGATCAGGTTGGTTTACATCAGTTTGTTGCTTTAGATTTTCTGTTTCGGTTCTTCCAGATCTTCATTCAACACACAATATGATAATGAAAAAGATACTGGTCTTGCACTAGTAACAACAACAACAAAGTTTAAAGCAAACTGTTGTTCAATATTTGGTTTCTGTGGTTTGATTATGTGTGTGTGATCTTTAGTTTCTGTGGTTTGATTAAAGTGCTGCCTATCTGTTTCTGTATTCATTCTTTCTCTTGTTCTCCTTCTACTACTTCTGCATTGCCATCTGCAATTAGGACTCTAATTGCACTTCCGGAAGTGCCTATGAAGGGAACCTTAATCTCACCCTCTCCTCACTTCCTGCCAATTCTTCTCTCCCCGATTTTCTCTTCACTAGTCAAGGTCGGGACCCTGATTGATGTGCGTGGTATACGGCCTTGTTCAGTGCACCAGTACTGGCATCTCCTCTCAAGATTGCCAAACTTGAGCTGATAGCGCAGTCACAAAAATCATCAAAACATGTCCTAATCAGAAGGAAGCTTGTGTATCAAAAAAAAAATAAAAAATCAGAAGGAAGCTTCCATTTATTATGGAAACTGTTGCAGTACTCGTACCAGAATTTCAATGGTAGATGTAGGGATAAACAGGTAAATGGACTGGCTTCATGGTCCCTCCGGCATGGCCCAACCACTCAAGAATCATACCTAATGTTTAGGCAACTTTAAGGAAAAGTAAGGTTTGCCCCTGGATCAATTAAATAAATGCCACTTTGAAGATAAAGCTCATAAAATATGTTGGGTCAAAAGAATGGCCACATGAGGCTCCAATATATCTCCACAACCATTTGGCAATTTCGCCATAGGTTTAAGACTACCACATCATCTTCAATAAATATATCCTAAACCTAATTTCGTTATACGTATGCCCCCTACCAACCACCACCACCAACAGCCCTCTCAGCCTTCCCTGACCACCACTATTTCTCTCACTCCAAACTACACATGCATGCAACCGTGCAGTGCCTCTTATATAAGAAGCATTAATTACAGGCAGGGGCAAAGCACCTTATTTGTTTTCCCCTTTTCCAAATCTCTCTCTCTGTGTGCGCGCATGCGCACGCGTGGATGGACATGAGGCAAACCTGTATACCTCCCCAGGGAAAGCTGTCTAACGGATGGGAAATAGCTGTGAAGAGACTTTCACCTTAGTCTGGACGGGGACTAGGGGAACTCAGATTCAGTACAGAATTAAGGTTTGTTGCAAAACTAATGCATTGAAACCTGGTAAAGCTATTAGGCTTCTGCTTAGAAGAAAAAGAGAAGTTAATTGTCCATGAATACCTGCCTGCCTTGGACTAACTTTTATACGGTACATAATCACTCCTTTTTCTTTCCTTTTCACAATAAAAAAAAATCCTGTGTAATCGTCGGTTAAAATCTTATGCTTGGGTTGTGTAGATAAAAGCAGATAAGAATGTTCGGAATGGGAACAGAGATACAAAAATCGTTGTTGGGATTGCTCGAGATCGACTCTATATATACGAAGATTCTCAATTCAGGATCATTCATCGTGATTTAAAAGCTAGTAGCATTTAGTTAGAGGGGTTGGATACCCTGGATTTCGTAATGCTACCTAGGTTCAGTAACATTTTGCTAGATGAATCTACGAGTCCCAAATATTCAGATTTAGGCTTGGCTAGGCTTCTCTGCGGAAGTCCAACTCAAGGAATTATACAAGTCGGATTCGTGGTACATAGCAACTTAACATTTATCTACCACAAGAATGGAATATATGAAAAAGAGGATAGTCTTTCACGGACGGCTCCAGAATTTTAGTTCAGCAATGACAAAAATGTAAAGAATTTTTATGTATACAAAGCTCAATGGAAAAATAAACAAATTTCTTTTGGTTGAAAATTTATTGGATTGTTATGTTGAGCAATATTATCTAGTTACTCAAAAATTAAAGTGAATTTTCAATTACTTTGGCATCATATGAATGATTCAGTGCCGATAATATTGAAGAAAAAAAATCAAATTATACGTGAAAATTTTCAAATTGTTAGTGTAATTTTTGAAATCAGGGGGTTTGCTTGCGCTCTATAATACTACAACAATAACACCACCGATGTAGTTATTCCCGATAGAGAGTGTCTGATTAAAAGTTAAACACATAGCTTCTATCCTCTTTTGAGCCTTCATATCACATTGCATCTTAATTATTCATGAGACTATCCGTGTTAAGAAAAATTGTTGTTATGGACTATTAAATCTGAAGGGGATAGGAAACGGGTCAAGCGAGAGATTAAACGTTTATGATTTAACTAAAATGTCGTTTATTTTTTTAATCATTAAAAGGAAATTTATTAATCTTTGGATAATGTATTACAAAGATTAAGCGAATCCAGTGCATGATGGCATCCCAACAGGGCACGAGATTCCCAACTAAGTTGGCGCCCTCGCAAATTGAGAATCATATGCTACCCGGGGCCAAGGGGAATGGAAAATAACAAGGATGACAAGATGCCAACCAAAATACGTCTCCTAGTTCCAATGTTGCAGTCAAAACAAACGAGACAAACAAGAATTCAAAAAACTAATACTGGAATCTGAAGATTGCATCCTTTAATTCCAGCTCCAAACTTCCAGCACCAAAGCCTTTCCATCGTGACTCCTGAGGAAACAATGCCCGTTGAGAAAACTCAGGCAGGGCACTAAACAGCAAAAAACAGAGCATTGCAGCCTTGTTAATTCTTTAGCAAACTAGAACAGAAAAACGTAATTTGGCTTTATTTTCTAGAAAGAACATTCCATGGTTAAGAACTCCATCAATTTTCAAACCCACGTTAGTTTGTTTGTTACCATGCAAGGTGCGTGGTCAAACCATGGATTGGTATTTAAGCATTAATTTTTCTTCTTCTAAAACAAATCGAGGTAAAGAACTTAAGATAAGATAGTTCTAAACATGCATTTCTTCTTGGTGTTATAGCTAGACAATCTAGAAACCATAGACCAAGTCGAGTGCAAGGGTGATTGAAATTCAATTATTTACGCATTGTACTAATCTCATGGGGGTTATCATATCTCCATGTTTGACGGATTATAAAAAGTTCTTCTGTAGGGAATAGTAACTAGCATTAATTTCCCCACGTTGATCAAACGATATCTCTCTCTGGTTTTCTTTAATTTCAAGTAAAGTATTCGGACCAGCTTACGATATCTCGGCTAATACCCGCGTGTCACGCCATATATTAGCGGGGAGCTAGCCCATTGAATTGAACGTTGGAAGGTCTGAATTTGAGACCTATGAAGAAGCAAATTTTTATCACAATGCCAACGCCATGGAGATATATATTCCTAAGTCCTAACTGTAAGGAGATGCATGCACCGAAGTTGTTTCCGAGTAAAGGTCGTTAATTGCTGAAGAAGTCCACGAAGTGCGGCACCAACTTTTCTACACTATCTTATTTGCACAGTTTGACAACATCCCAATCGAACAAAAAGAAGAAAAAGTCACCCTTTGACATTTGCTTCTGACCCTTCAGATTAAACCTGCACCTATAAAACGCAGCAATACGCCGAGGGATTTAATTACCCATCTCCCTCATCGTCAAACTCTTCCACACCATGTCTTCCTCAAGGCTTCTCTCTCCTCTCTACCTGCTCTCCTTTTCTCTCCTCCTCCAACTCGCCCTCGCAACCAACCCCCTCAATCATTTCTGCTCAAGCTCCGAAAATTTCATTCCCAACAGCCCTTATGAAACGAACTTGAACAAGCTCATGAGTTACCTCTATTCCAAAACCCCGATAACCGGGTTTGGTTCTGGCTCGCTGGGCTTGAACCAAAACCAGGCCTACGGCCTCGCTCTCTGTCGAGGTGACGTCAAAACGACTGACTGTCTAGCCTGTGTTGCCGAGGCTGGTACGGAGATACGAAAACGTTGCCAGTTAAATAAAGGAGCAGTCATTTGGTATGATTACTGTATGTTGAAATACTCTAACCTTGACTTTATCGGGAAAATCGACACCCAAAACAAATTTTCCTTGTTGAATGTGCGAAATGTGAGTGATCCTTTATATTTCAATGAAAAGGTCAAAGAGTTATTGGGTAAGTTGGCGGAAGAAGCTTATGTTAGCTCAAAAATGTTTGCTACCGGAGAGATGGAGATAAGGGAATCAAAGAAGCTTTATGGGTTAGTTCAGTGTACCAGAGATCTTTCTAGTGCTGATTGTAAGAAGTGTATCGATGGGGCTATTGGTAAGCTTCCGAGGTGTTGTGATGGGAAAGAAGGAGGGAGAGTTATAGGTGGGAGTTGTAACGTGCGTTATGAGTTTTACCCTTTCGTCAACACCTAGAGAAAATGTATCATTGTTCTTAGATATATAGTATGTATGAATAAGTGTGTTATAGATCGAACACCGAAAACTTGAGGATGGGTATTTCCCATCCTATTTGTATGTTGGAATAATACATTTTTTTTGTTTATATTTTTTTTATGCATACACTAGCAAAAGAGCACTTGCGATGCGCGTGGAATATATATGTGTTGTAGACAGGAAATGACCTTTTGCCTATTCTACAGGAAGATAATATAATAGCGTTCTACAATACTAATTAAATCATGTATCATGTTAAATTGTTTAGACGCTCAATCCTTTGTTATGATCAACTTGTTCAATGTTTGCATGGAAAATTGAAAACCTACGTACAATGTGTGCAAAGAACATCTCTAGTTAATTAGTGTTGTTATTGAAATCATATATAGGAAACATTTATTTCGCAAAATTAAGATCTATTATCTCTGTTTTCAAAATTAATTTAAATTAATCTCGAAGTAAACTTTTGAAATCATAGCATCATTGCACTGTTGTCATTTAGGGTTATTTTGGCTATATAAGCCACTTGACTTTTTTTTTTTTTTTTTGTCGTTATCTAATTTTTTTTACATTTGTTATTTTTTTCTGTCTATAAAAGCCAAATTTTTCGGCTTTATTCAAAAAATTTTGAGTTTGGATCACAAATTTTTACTTTTTCGATTCCTTAACAAATCAATAATCTACCAAAATTTGACACAAAATTAACAAATGGGATTTTTTTTTCAAAATAAAGACAAAAAATAAGCCAAATGACTTATTTAGCACAAACACCTTTTATTCGTAGTTGGTACAACCACCAATTAACTCTTTCATCTCTTTTAGCCACCGGGGAAAATCTTTTGAAATTTATGAAGCTTTCTGTTAAAGCATCCAACTGCCCAAACTCATATACAAAGGGGAAAAGCCTCCGAAAGGCTAGCTCTGATACCATGTTAAAACATCTAACTCCAAATCAATTGGCAAAGAATGGAGAGGCTGCCCAAGCTTATATACTAGTTTTGGAGGAGATAATTAACCAATGTGAAACAAATCCCAATACCTTCCATGTAGGGACAAGGAAAATGCTACAAAGATTGTTTTAAGAAAACAGTCTACCATCTTGGTTTTTCTTGTTTTGAGCAACATAAACATATCATTCGTTGAAGTAATTGTACCCTTGGGCAGCCCTAACCATCCTATATTGGCACCTTAGTTTTTTTTTTGATATGTTATTGAACTCGAGAAAATGTACATTGAGGAGGCCAAACTTTAGATGTAAGGAAAACTTGAATCATAGCTAGAGCAGGCCAAAAGAAAAGGAAAAAAAGAGAAATCGGCACCTTAGTTACAGCAACATAAAAGAACCAACTTGCCGAGCAAAAAAAAAAAAAAAAAAACATAAAAGAACCAACTGGAAAATGGACAAAATATCCAATAAAATACTTCTTGGTTAAATGCATTAGTTTTCAATCTGGAGCCATAGAAGATACTTTTTTTTTTAATATAACCAATAGGAAATTACCAATTCCCATCTTTATTATAAAACAGAAGGGTGTGGAGATAAGTTGTTGGAACGGCTTAAATTCATTTGATCCAAAGGCTGTAGGCCATCCTCCCACTTTCCGGTTAAGTGCCCATAATTTTCACCTAAATTATACAACTGCCATCCCCTTTCAACAAGGATACGTAGTGCCGTAGGCAGGGGTTAACACTAGTTATTTTATAATGCTTCAGAAATACCTAAAAAGAAACCTATTAACGGGCACTCGTGAAGAGGGAAAAGAACATATCTAGCTCATTAGCACTTTTTTTTTTTTCAATGGAAGAAGCATATTCATTTAAACAAGCCATACAGCATCTACATATTAGCATCGAGTACAGGTCAGATCATACGGCAATTACAGATTCTCATTCGAATACAGAGATACAGAAACACAACAAAGTCCTAAAACTAGCGAAAAGAGACGAAATTGATGTCTAACTCCTAAGCAAGAGCCATCGCTCACTCTACACCGTAATCAACAAGGATTGGCTTTAGTGGAGCTAGTAACTAGACACCAGCCGCCTTGAGATGGCAGAGCTCCATATCAAAGATAACATAAAATCCAATAGAAATCAAGTATTAGATTTGGAGAAACCTGACCGGAACAAAACCTGGGGGGTGGGGGGGACCTACGGGACAAAAATAGGACCC
>BPLS01000172.1:1167072-1189830 GCA_019656275.1 Rhododendron kiyosumense | reverse complement strand
CCACAGTACCATTGGTGTCCATAATGCTCCTTGAACTTTCGAGTCACATTATATTTCCTTGGCTTTTATGATAAGCGAATTTGACTCCAATTCGCTTCCTGAATTACTTGAAGGAAAATGAGTACACTTAAGGCTCTATTTGGAAAAGTTTTTATTTTCTGTTTCTGATATTTTTTAAATAGTCTCCATAAACATGTTTGTATTACTGTTTTTGTTTACAAAATACATAATCAATTCCACTAGTTTACAAAAAATTTAGAAACACAAAAATTGCATTTTCATTTGTTTTGAGAACATTTTCGGCAGCCCAAAAAATAAATAAACAAAAACTATTATGGTCACCAAACATGTTTTTGTTTTTATTTTTAAATAAATAAACAAAAACTCATTTCTTATTTTTCATAAACAAAAAATAAAAAACTAGCAAATTTACCAAACAGAGCCTAAAAAATTCTAGTTCAATTCGACATTGTCTACTCAAACATGACAATTAAATTTTACACCTGCCTTATCGACTGGCCAACAACATGGCTTAAGAACTTACCCAAAAAAAAAAAAACATGGCTTAAGATACGTCGAACATTAAAAGATCTGGGGTAGGAATTTGATTCCACCAAAATGACTACCCAAAACATTTTTCTCTTGGGGTCTACCCCATTAGTTAGTTTTTTCAAAAGCTCTGAACATAAGGAGTTCTAAAATCCTTTGAGAAACTATCCATTGAATCCTTTTAACTCCTCCTTGTCAGGATTGTTGTCTCTAAGAAGGGTTGCACTCTTTAGCTCTTCCAAACAACTCGAACTTTTCCTACTCTCTAAAAGAAGTGGACGAGGTAAAAACTGGAGAGACGGGCAATCTATGGTTTGGAATTCATGACTCCGAACCCGAACCCGATCACGTAACAACAATATGCGGAGGCAAGGTTTAACAATATTCGAACCATTAAATACTATCGTTAGACCATTCTCTTCCGACACTCGTCAAGAAAATATGTTGAGTTCAACCGCGGCATGCATGGACTATCGCAGCACGAACCGTCACACTAGTCTGTTTAGTTGTCCGAAATGTCATGTGAGAAATAAATTCTCAATAAAAGTGAAGTGAAGTAATGGAAGATAAAATTGATTTTCATGGGTGTGTTCTCTTGAGAAGAAATCGGTAGCAAAACTAAAGTTTCTTCCTTTTGGCAATACTTGTTTTACAGAAAAGTATTTTCTAATGAAAAAATTGAAATTTTGAGTCCTACAAATTTTTTGATAAATGAACACACAGAAAGTTATAAAAAAATTGATTTTTCTATCTTTTCTCATCTATCCGTACAACTAAATGGGGCATCATCCTGGGATGAGCCTTCGAATATTCTCTCCCATCATCCCCCTACAAGAGTAATAAGGAATCCCCTGTCCAAGCAAAAGAATATATTTAGGAAGTCGAATCCCAACAAAACTCCCCAACAGCCCGTTTTTGCCTTTTACAGTCAGCTTCTGGCCCATTTTCGACGTCCGAAACGTCTGAATTAGGAAAACCCATAAACTGGAAAGTTGTAAGAAAGATGAATTTGCTTTCCAAGGCCGTAGACCTTGCCTCAATCGGATACTTGAGCTAAAAGATATGATCAAAATACTGAAAGCTGTCCAAATTTCTTTCCAACTCTGCATTTGAATGATTTTCTTTCCAAATGTGAGTGGGTTTTGATTTCCTAGATCGATTCAGTCTCCAAGCATTCCAACACTTCTAGGATATATTGAACTTCCTTCCTTACTCATGGCTTTTCCGAACTGCATCCGGTCACATCTTCAATCATTAATTCTCCAATTTAAAGTCCAATTCTAAGCAAATATTGGCTTGAGTGATGACCTGCAGTCATAAAATTATAAAAACGGCATAAAAAGTACCCAAGTAACTATATATAGAGAGACAAGCAAAGTATGGGTTAAAGAGATTAAATGGGTGCGTTTAAGCACCTATTAGATTAGAATATGCTGGGATATGGAATTTTTAAGAGATTAAATGGGTGCGTTTAAGCACCTATTAGATTAGAATATGCTGGGATATGGAATTGTTTAAAATCAAAGAGCATATTTCCCATCAGTGTGTTAGTGCACCTACTTAAGATTTGGTGAATATATGCATATTTTTTTGGTGCTCTGATGGGTGTATTACTTTGCGAGTTAGTTTGGAAGTGTTCGCAACCACCGGAGGTGATTGCCAAGATGGCAAGTGGTGTGAGGGTTAAACTAAGTGTTGGCAACCACCGGAGGTGACCGAGACTCCCTGGGCCTCGAGTTCGAATCCTACTTGCGGGTGGTAGTTCATGTGAACCAAATGCTATGTACTAAGCACCATCTGTCCAACTTGCATCTTCGTGGGACTGTGGTGATATGGACTAACCACCCATGGGTAAAGGGTACTCCGAAAGAACGCCTCAAATTGATTTCTTCAATGGATGGTACTGGCTCATTGGCTGAACATACTATAGCAGTTGAGAGTCCCTCTTCACTGAGGAGGGTTGCACTTTGGTCTTCCCTTCCCAACCTTTTGGCTTAGAAAAAGAAGAAGACAGACCTCACACACTTCAATTCTTGTGCAGATAATAGTTGAACCTTGCCATATATATATGCAGCTAATAGTTTAACCTTTTTTTTTTGAGTTCTTTTGTTCATAAATCTTACTTGCTTTCAACTTGGCCTGGTAAAAATCTCAGTACTTGCTCGTGGGTCTTAATATAGTTTCTTCACATTTCATTTGATAGCGGTTAGAACCTCACTTAATACAGTTAACAAACCTGTCTTCAGCTGAGGGGGGGAAAAAAAAAAACAGTTGAAAACTTGCACATGATGTGATAAGAACCAAATTGGGCAATGTCTCTGTAATTATTGGCCTTTGTTCTTGGTCGTGGCTTTTGCAAACCGTGATAGACGTCGCACATGAAGACATACTTCCAGTGTACGTGAGACTCCAGCTTTCTTTTCTTTCATTACACGAGTCACATGACACTAGCTCCATGTAACCCATTGACTTGAACCTGTTTAAACGAGGACTAAACCCACGGTTTCAAACGGTGGTACAGAAAGTATGAAACGACACGCCGCAAGAACCGGGTGTATCAGCCGTGAATTTTTGCAAATTATTTTTGTCTATAGAGCATTTGAAGTGCAGTGGCAGCTTTGGAAATTTTTTAAAAAAGTGTTCAAAAAATATTGTAATCTATTACCCAGCAGCATGTACACAAATTTCATATATATTAGTATGAATAGTGCGATTAGAAAACATAAAAATACATAAGATTTTGTAATTGTTCTTGACAAAAATTTTACATTTTGAGCCCAGGAAGATTATATTGGCTCATAGATCTATTGACATTCTTTACGGAAAATAATGGCGAATAGGTTGGCGCAGTTCCTTCTAGACATGTTCTCTTCGTTACAGAGATATAGGGTTGTCTATCGTTCAAAAAGAAGAAGTCTGAGCACGATTGCGATACCAATAAATCATAATTCATATTTTTCTTTTTAGAAAAAATTCTTGTCATTAGGAACATGTACCTTAATTTCGGCTATTATATTTGGTGTTCAACTATGATGTTAATAATATAGAATTAATGAGTGTTCAAAATCTAGCCTAAAATAAAATTACTACTGATAAAATTCCCATATATATATATATATATATATATATATATATATATAGAGGGTGTGTTCACTTGTTGGCCCAACCCAAAGGATGGAGTGGGCAAAAAGTTAGATATGCATCAACACGTACCTAGAATCAACCGAGAGGTGTGAAAAGCCTGTGTTGATTAGGCAAGTAAAACTCTCTCTCTTTCTCTACCACCAATGAATTTTTGATTATAGGCCATTGTAAGATTTCACATTATTAATCTTAGCAACTCATTAAATGATTAACCAAATGAGTAAGTGGCAAGTTTTCATCATCTAAGTTTAGTTATACCATTGGAGATACCCTAATAAGGTAGTTATGTCAATGCACTTTATTCTACTTTAATCTTTAGTATCTTAGAGAAAAAAAAATTGTAGTCAAAGTAAACTTCATAATGGTCTCAATACAATGTTAACAATCTGGATACCTTTTGCCTACTATTTAGTTTCATGCATAACTCCCACTAATCAATGTTTTCATAGCAAATTAAAATAACATGCACTTTGAATTGGATGTCTATGCAATAGTAGTGTATAAAGTTGATAACCAATCAATTTCACATGATTAGCCTGCATTAAATCAACTTAGATAGTTCTTCGTTCTCTATAAGTACTTGATAACCTTTATTTTCAACTTTTTGATGCTTCATATATATCTGATTGATTGAGCATCGATTGATTAAAACCTTATCCAATATTCATTTAAGCCAAGAAAAATGTATTTACTCCCATTAACCTCAAGGTTTATACCATTTTTTTTTTTACTTATAAGCTCAATGACTTTCTTGCCAAAAATCTCTTTCTTATGATGCTAGCCAAAAACTTTATTGGATCTTCAAAAAGTCCTTACCCTTAGTATCAGAGATAGAGCTCAAAATACTTTAATTTCAACACTAAGCATGCATGATTAAATCTCTCCTGCTATTAATGTTTAAATTTTTATTTAACATATTTAATGACGTGGGTATAGTGCTTTATCCACATAGTGCAGAATCATGATCCTTGCATCCCAGAATACAGTACTAACTAGTTCGCATGCCCTGCATTCAAGTAGAACACCAAATTTCACATTCTCTAGATTTAGGCGCGTCTTTTAATCTATGCATGACTTTAGTGCCTTGATTTGATGGAAATCATAGATGGGATATAATGCCAGGCCTTTTTTTAGTTTCCTTAATTCCATCACGAAAAATTAATCTTCCAGCAATGAACTCAACATTTATGACAAATGGGAAAGTCTACAATACACACCTCTTAAAATGGTGTACCATATGCACATATTTTATGGTTTATTCATAACATTTTAGCGTATTTTGTAACTTTTGTTCTACACTTTATAACCTTTCAGCAATACGATTCGTGACATTTTTATTATGATTCATAACATTTTGGTGTATCTCCTTTATACGATTCGTAACTTTTTAGCAATACGATTTGTAACATTTTCTCTATAATGCATAATATTTTAGAGGGTACATATAATACACAATCAAATAAAGAATATGTATTGTTGTCTTTTCCATAACAAAGTAGTGGGTGAGCAAGTAGCTTTTGAAACTACCAGTCTACCACTAAACCCTTTTTGTAATATAAAGAAAGAGAAGATAGTTCTAATCTAGAACTTCTAAACGTTAAAGGCAATCTAGAAACCATAGAACAAGTCGAGTGCAAAGGGTGAGTGGGATTCCCATTAGGGACTCGTTTGTGCATGATTGCCTAAATATTCAATTATTTACTTATGGCACAATACTAATGGGGGAGCGTGGTTATCATATCTCCATGTTTGACCTTAAAGAATTATTATAAAACGTTCTTCTAGCATTTCCCCACGTAGATCAAACGATCTCTCTCTCTGGTTTTCTTTAATTTCAAGTACAATATTCAGACACGCGCCTGTTTACACCGTGTTTTAGTAAGTTGACTACTGATGGTCGATTGAGTCGACTAGTGATACGTGGCAACAGTCAACAAGCTAATTTGACAGCACGACAACACACAAGATGGACTAATCAACTAGTCGAAGACGTGCGTATGTACAGTTAGGGACACGTGGTGGCTGGACAAAACAAAAGTGAAGCACATCTAGAACGTGGTTATGGGGCAATTGAGGAAGTGTACGATGAGAGAAATAACTACCACACCTAGATCTTGGAGAAAGATGAGGAAGAGCAAGAAGAGTTACTGCTTGATTCAAATCAGAAGATGGAATCCATCCATTTTGAATTTCAAGTCGAAATGGCAGCCTATAGATACAAGAATCGAACAAGTTTTGAACCCTCGTACAATCGCCTAAAGACTTCTACTTTTTATCTATACTTTGCTTTTTTTGTTCTAGGAATAGCTTGTAACCTAACCATCTACTCGATCGTGTTCTCACTGTCGATCGACTTCTACTTTAAAGTATAATAAAGTCCATTTGTTATTCATCTTTTATTTCCATTCACTTCATTATGTTTGCTTCCAGAGAAGTCATAAAATACGGTAAAAAACCAAATTTCACCACCACAAACATGCATCCACATTCCAGTACTTAGAATATTTCTCTGTTGACCATCGACAACAAGTAAAACAAACGACAAATAGCGCCCCAACTTGCAACATCTTGACTAATATCCACATATCACACCATATATTAGCGGGGAGCTTGCCCATTGAATTTTGGATAAAGACCCACATGGGTGATAGATTGTAAGAAGGTTTTAGGTTTGGCTTTTCTTTTTTTATCTTTTCTTTGGATTAGCAAGGAAAAATTATTAATCTTTGAAAATAGATTACAAAAATTAAAAGGATCAACGAGGCATCAAACAGAGCAAAAAAGAACTCTAACAACATATGGCCACCATGAACCAGAATGGGAAAAAAAAAAAAAAAACCACCATTAGATAACAAGAAGTCAAGTGAGGCATAAAAACCTAAAGAGAGACAAAGACACCCAAGATCCAACCAAAGTCAAAAGGCATTTAAAACAAAACCTGCTTCTGAGATGACTAAGGATCAATCATGTATTTACTTAAAGCTTCTTCATCAACACCCAAATAATCTTCGCCCAAGATTTTCTCAATAGATACGAGCAAGCTTTACTTCATCAAGATGAAACCTATTAGTGCTTTCGGAAAAAGCGGATAAAGCCGCAGCAACAATCCCAGATCGATCTAAACACAATGAATTTTTCTTCTTTCTTCTTACTTTCTTCTTAGATTTAGGAATGCCCAACATTTTCTAAACCGACTTCTGTTTCCAATTTCATCTTCCCGTTTCTCTAGCCTTCTGAGCTAGGTCGAGGTCCACAATTAACTGGATACCATCAATAGATCTAAACTTGAGACCTATGATGGATTATGACCAGGCCAACGCCATGGAGATATATATATATGCACACACAGTCAGTCTCAAATGAGGTGCGAACCACCTCATTTCTTTTATTTTTCGATCGAATTTCGATGGTTCAAGCCGCTCAATGTGTTCAGAACGTGATTTTAAGGGTACCCATGAAAAATCGGTAAAAAAAAAAAAAAGACCGGGAAGGGCTTCATCCAAGCAGTTTTTATTTGAATCGTTTGATAAAAAACAAACAAAAACTACTCGGATGAAGCCATTCCTGATCATTTTTTTTGATGATTTCTTGCAGGTACTTTTAAAATCACGTTCTGAACACATTGAGCGGCTCGGATCATCGAAATTTGATCGGAAAATGGAGGTTCGCATTTTATTAAGATGAGGTGGTTCTCATGGGAGACGAACTCTGTGTGTGTATATACAGTGACGGATTCAGGAATTTTGTACAGATGGGTCACTATTCGAGTATAAAAATGGCCCTGAGATTTCAGGGCTCAAAGTGAACCTTAAATATGCAATCCACAATAATTTTCTGTTAAAATAATTAAAATATATAAAATCACTCAAAGAAAGTTGAACCTTTGCTAATATATTGGTTTTGAATTAATATCATGGAGTGGACAATAACAAAAAATAAACTTGCTAAGAATACGAGAAATTTTTTTTTTTTATTATTGCACATAATTTGAGTTTCAAAAATGTCCATACTAGTACTTTTAAAATTGAATATAATTTTTTTAATGATGTTTGAAATGTAATCACTTATTGAATTGGTAAAACATTAAATGAAAGTTGTAAGTTATCTTGCAAGAGGAAAAAAATTGAAACAAAGTTAAATATTTTTAATCATAACGCTTTAATATACAAAGGTATTGTGTGTGTATATATGATTGGAGCAGTAAAAAGAAGCAAAAAGAGAGGCAGTATGATTGGAGCAGTAAAAAAGAAGGGAAGACGGAGGCAGCATAAAAAAAGAAGCACAAACGGAGGTAACAAGTATCGAACCTCCGACCTCTCGGCAAATGTAACGCTGCCTTACCGCTAGACCATTGTTCAACTTGTTCAAAATTGGAACATATTTTATATTTATTAACATTCTAGGTGGGTCACGTGACCCATCTATGCTCACACTGGATCCGCCCCTGTGTATATATATATATTACTAACTGTAAGATGAACTGAAGTTGTTTCCGATTAAAGGTCGTTAAAGTTATCAAATATAATTGCTTGAAGAAGTCTACGAAGTGCGGCACCAATTTCCCCGCTGCATTATCTTATTAGCACAGTTTGACGGGAACAAAAAGGAAAAAGAAGAAGAAAAAGTCACCTTTGCTTCTGGCCCTTCAGATTACCCACCTATAAAACGCAGCAATACGCCGAGGGATTTAACTATCCACCTCCCACATCATCAAACTCTTCCATATATCATGTCTTCCTCTAGAATTCTCTCTCCTCTCTACCTGCTCTCCTTTTCTCTCCTCCTCCAACTCGCCCTCGCAACCAACCCCCTCTATCATTTCTGCTCAAGCTCCGAAAATTTCATTCCCAACAGCCCTTATGAAATGAACTTGAACAAGCTCATGAGTTACCTCTATTCCAAAACCCCGATAACCGGGTTCGGTTCTGGCTCGCTGGGCTGGAGCCAAAACAAGGCCTACGGCCTCGCTCTCTGTCGAGGTGACGTCAACAAGACTGACTGTCAAGCCTGTGTTGCCGAGGCAGAGACTGAGATACGTAAACGTTGCCAGTTCAATAAAGGAGCTGTCATTTGGTATGATTACTGTCAGTTGAAATACTCTAACCTCGACTTTTTTGGGAAAATCGATAACCAAAACAAATTTTACATGTGGAATGTGCGAAGTGTGAGTGATCCTTTATATTTCAATCAAAAGACCAAAGAGTTATTGGGTAAGTTGGCGGAGGAAGCTTATGTTAGCTCAAAAATGTTTGCTGCTGGAGAGATGCAGATAGAGGAATCAAAGACGATTTATGGGTTAGTTCAGTGTACCAGAGATCTTTCTAGTGTTGATTGTAAGAAGTGTATCGATGGGGCTATTAGTGAGCTTCCGAGCTGTTGTGATGGAAAAGAAGGAGGGAGAGTTGTGGGCGGGAGTTGTAAAGTGGGTTATGAGATTTACCCTTATGTCCACGCCTAGAGAAAGTGTATTTTTGTTCTTAGAAAGTATGAATAAGTGTGTTATATAGAACACCGAAAACTTGAGGTTGGGGGTACGTATATCCCATCCTCTTTGTATGTTGGAATATTGCATTTTTTGGTTTACATTTTTCTATGTATTGATACCTGAGCAGTTCCATATGGACGGGAATATTCTACAATATTACACAATTCACTTTCCAGGGAGTTTTTCCTAATTCAGTAACGGTGTACTTTCTTATAGTGTCTCTGTTCGATGCACAGGATAATAGAAAATATTTATTTCGATTTTTTTTGGTTGTCTTGTGCACTGAATGCTAACATTGTGACTGTTCAACAAAATTAGATGTTTATAACTTCACATTAATTTTTGGCTCTTGAAATTGTGACGGGCTTAAAGAACTCGGAAAAGTATTTGTTTGTTTTACGCTAAATTGTAATGACTTATTGATTCGTCTCGTCGAGAGAAATTAGAAAAGTAAAAAAGTATGATCGAAACTCATAATTTTTTGAACAAAGATAAAATTAAGTAAAAAAGACAACTTTTTTTTTTGTCTTTTTTAAAAAAAATTATGAATTTCGACAAAAAATTTATACTTTTCCGATTCCTCTCGCCGAGATGAATCAATAAGTCACAAAAATTTGATGCAAAACTAACAAATACAATTTATTTTAAATAAAGACAAAAATTAATATATAAATTACTATTTGACTTTTGTGAGGTACTTATGTTATGATGTCAATGTTACTTTTTTCTACTTTAATTTAGTATCTCTTAGAGAAACAATAGCCGAAATAAACTTCATATATATATATATAGCACGAAAGGGTACATCGAGAAGGAGCACCTCAGCAAAAAGGCTAGGATACTCTGAAAAGGAGAAGACAAGCATCCAACAGAAAGTTAGATGAAACACATTAGAGAAATTTTACAATTTTAATTTCTTGATTTCATCTAGGAAAACCTTAAAGTTCTCCATAGAGTAGACTTTGATGTTGAATTTTGCCTTCATCCAAATCGAGACAATATTGAGACCTGCCTGCTATGCATAACTCCCACCAATTAATACTTTCATAGCCAAAAAAAACACTTTGAATTGGCACTACAAGAAATTGGTGTTTTGGAGACAAAAAATCGGGGACAATATTATTTTGGTTGACAAAAGTCCATCTTAGGAACCAAAAACACAGTCCGTGCTCTATTAATCGAAATTTGCCTTTTTGAACTAAACTAAACTTTTGTCTCTAAAAATTTTCTAATAAAATTTGGTCCCTGAAGAGTAACTCATTTGGGGACCATATTAATTAGTAGCTAAAAAAAGTTTTTAGCAACAAAATGGACTTTTGGGGACAAAATATGCAAGGCCTTTAGGGACCAAATTTTTTGCCCCGAAAACAAAGTCTTTAGGGACAAGTTGTGCATTTGGTCCCTAAGGCTCACCCCATTAGCAACAAATCCATATTTTGGTCTCTAAAAGTGATTTTTGACTTTTCTGGACCATGTTTTAAGCACAAACCTTCCGACCATGGAATATTGTCCCAAATTCTCTTTGGCAACCAAAATTTTGGCTTTTGCAACCAATATGTTTGGTCCCTAAAACCATTACATGTTGTAGTGTAGATGTCTATGCAATAATATATAAATTAAGTTGATAACCAATTAATTTCACATGATTAGCCTGCATTAAATCAACTTAGATAGTTCTTTGTTCTTTATAAGTATCTCATAACCTTAATTTGTAACTTTCTAATGCTTCATATTTGATTGATTGAGCATCGGTTGAGTAAAACCTTATCCAATATTCATATAAGCCAAGAAAAATGTATTCGTTTCTTAAAAGCTGAATGACTTTCTTGCCAAAAATGACTTTCTTATGATGCTAGCCAAAACTTTAATATTGGACTTTCAAAAAGTCCTAGCCATTAGTATTGCAGATAGAACTCAAAATATTCTAATTGTCAACATTTAGCATACATAATTAAATCTCTCCCGCTATTAATGTTCAAATTCTTATTTAGCACATTTAATGATGTGGGTATAGTGTCATATCCACATAGTGCAAAATCATGATCCTTCCGTCCCAGAGTAGAGTACTGGCTACTACGTATCCCAGCATTCACGTAGAACACCAAATTCACTTTCTCTAGATTTAGTTGTCTTTTAACTTATGCATGACTTGGGTGCCTCAATTTGAAGGAAATCATAGGCTAGATATAATGCTATGCTGGGGACCCTTAACCTTTTATAGAAACCTTTTTTAGTTTCCTTCCATCATGAAAATTTAATATTTCTCTAATGAACCCAACATATAATAAACTAGTGGGTGAACAGAGAGCTTTTGAAATTACTTCCAGTCTACCACTAAAGATATATGGGAGTGGGCAACTATCCTTAATTAATTATTCATGTAACTAAGTGGACCACTAGATAGAAAATATTTCTAACAATGATTACATTGGCTTTATCTAAGCTGTTAATAAAAGAACGTTGAAAGGGTTTTGGCCATATTTGTCCAATTTTTTCACTTAAGCCCTTGAATTGGAGCTGGCCAGGTTTATGATGATGGGTTCCGTATTATGTACTGTGATGTACAGAAATTAGAGCCCAGAACCATCAGAGTCAAGGAATGAGTGATCTAGCTATTGTTGGAAGGTATTAGTTTGAATCAGTGTAGCATATTTGCTTTCTTTACTCAGATCAAGTGGTCTTTCACTTCCTTATTTAGGCTATGTTTAAGTCTTGGATTAATTTGTGCAGAAATTTATAGAGGGAAAAGATAGGAATACTTTGTTTATATTCTTTGCATAATGCTTTAAATGAATTAGGGAATTAACTTTGTTTTAAGTATTCGGTTTTGGCAAGTCTTTACAAAATAACATAGTAAATTTACGTCATTTGCTGGTGATGCTTTGTAGCCCCTCAATAGGGGCCTAGAGTAAACTATTGCGATAGATTTGTATTTAGTTAATATGTAAGTTTTAGGTGCTATTGAAATTTGAGTATCAGGTGGGTTTGGTTGGAAAATACACTTTTGTTAGATGTTAAAGTTGTCCTTCACACTTTTGTGTCAAAATTTGCATAGATAGGTGAGCTTGCTTAGTTATCATTTCGTAGCCTTTAATTTTGGAATCTGTTTGTTGCTTCTATGTAAATGGTTGATTGTATGTTGGTTTTCTTATTAATTATTCATTTTCTATGCCCTCGGTTTTTTTTTCCTTTTTCTTTTTTTGAAAAGGGCCCTTGGTTATCTGTTGACGAAAGTCTTATATACCAATGTCATACGTACAATGGTGATAAGGTACCTACTTAGGCGGATGCCAAGGATTGGTGCTGCTAAGGACACAATGAAACTGAAACCAAGATAGGGAAATGAGATTCAGACAAGGATATTTAAGTCAAGTTAATTTTGGCTACTGGATATTTTGGTTGAATGTTTCTAGTTAACATCGTCATAGGTTTCTTAGCCAAAGAAAAAATAAAACAGATTAGAGAGGGTCATTGAATTGGTTTGTTTTGTGGCAGAGGTTATTCTTTATTTGTTAAAATTGATACTATCTTTTGTGGGCCTTTCTTTATGTTGCTAAAACGAATTGATTTTTTTCCCGAAGAAACTTAAATATATTAATTACTTCGATGATTCAAGCTGATCTATTTCTTTTCCCTTGGGTTCTTTGACATATTGAAATGTTTGGTCGTCTGATGGCAAAGGAAAGAGAGATAAGAGAGGAACTTTTCTCAGTGCTTTGTATGGTTCAGCTCCAATTCCAAATATGATGATGCTGTTAACTTAAAACTCACCAAATCATATTCGTGCACTGATTTTGGCTTCACTGGTTGACTTGTGCAAAACAATTACTCCCTCCGTCCCAATTTACTTGTCTCAATTTTATTTTAATTGAATTAAAAATTAGTTATATCTTTAAAGTTGTAATGAATTTTATATCTAATATGGATCTTATTTGATAGATCTCGACTTGTTCTATAATTTAATATTTTTGAAATCACCTAAAACATTATAAATTACAATATATAATTAATTGAAAAGTGACACGAACTCTCAAAAATGACAATTAAATTGGGATGGAGGGAGTATTAGATGTATACCCTTCTATTTGATTAGTTAATTCTTGATGGGAAAATCATTAAATTCTCCCCATTCCATTTATTTTTTAAGGAACATGAACATATCGATTTGCTGATGCTCATCGAAAAGTGATATACTTACAGTTTACTGAAACCATATATATTGATCTTTTGCTCGGTTCATCCTTGTGTGAACAATACTATTACACAAGGGTGTGGTATGAGTCCAATTTCCCGACTTTACATTAATATTGCAAGCATTTAGACTCTTAAATCGTACATGTAATATGCTACAGATTGAGTTCACGTTGGCTGTAATATGCTACAAATCGTACATGTAAACAACAAAACAACGGATATGAAATCCTCGTGTGAGCATGACGGCGCACACCTAGTTTTCTAGAAAAGAACATTCCCTGGTTTAGAACTCCATTAATTTCAATCCTTGGTTATTTTGTTTGTTACCAAGCAAGTTGCATGGTCAAAGCAATTTTTTTTTCTAGAAACCATAGAACAAATCGAGTGCAAAGGATGAGTGGGATTCCCATTAGCGACTTGTTCGTGCATGGTTGCCTAAAAATTCAATTATTTACGCATTGCACAATGCTAATGGGGGAGCGTGGTTATCATATCTCCATGTTTGACCTTAAAGAATTATAGAACGTTCTTCTATCTATCAATAGGGAATCGTAACTAGCATTTCCCCACGTTGACCAAACCATTTCTCTCTCTGCATGGTTTTCTTTAATTTGAAGTATAGTATTCGGACCAACTTATTACGACATCTCGACTAATCAGGGGCGGAGCTATGTTGAGTTTCGGGGGGCCCCCGGCTCCGGCTAGCTCCCCGAGCTGCTAAATTTGAAATTTTTTATTTCATATATACCATATTATTGATAATTATCTGTATATAGCTACTTATAATCTTAATAATTTTGGTTTTATTTGATAAAAATTAAATCGGTTATCTTACATTCTAATTTCTCAATTTTTTTCAAAAATAAACACGTGATAGTTGAAATAACCTAAAGAAAAAAATAAAATGATTGATATACTTTAACTGTTTTAGGCTTGAATCATTTAAATTTACAAAATATAATACTCTCTCCGTCTCAATTTGTTTGTCCAATTTGGAAAATACAACTTTTTTAGGGAATACAATAATTGCATCTATAAATGCTCAACTTTTCAAAAGTTGCCCTCCTAACTTTTTGAAAAAGATTACTTTAGCTCAAATGGTAAAGGACAAAAGGAGAATTTTGTAGCTTTTGATCCCTTAGTCCTCCAAAGTGAACAACCATTTTGGGATAAGTAAAAGTCAAAAAGTTGACAAATAAAATAGGACAGAGGAAGTATATTAGAAAACAAAAACTTTGTGATATAATACATATATGTTTCGATAATAACTCTGTCTATCAAACTGCCCCCAGAGAAAAAATTCTGGCTTCACCATTGCGACTAATACTCGCGTATCACAACATATATTAGCCAGAAGCTAGCACGTTAAATTTAGGATAAAGACCCGTATGAGCGATAGAAGGTAGGGCTGTCCACGGTCCGGATTGGATCGGATTCGTATGAATCCGATCCTAATCCGTATCTCACGGTTTTTAGAAAATGCAATCCAATCCTAATCCAAAAGTCTCACGGTTCGGTTTGGATTCTGAACCGTAAATCACGGTTCGGTCCCGGTTTTATCCACGGATTTTCTTCCAAAAAAATAAAATGATGCTACTACCATAATCATATTCCAAATAAAAATGAAAACACTAATTTCCATAAACATTGTTCAAATTGTAAAGGCAGTAAAGGCATTAAGGCAATAAATATGGTAAAGGCTGTATGGCAGCAACCAAATAAAACTAAGTATTGTCCAAAATACACAAATTTTGATCAAACATAATCTACTTATTACATTCCATAAAAATCAAACAAAAAATAGCAAATTAGTTTCTCAAAACAAACAAGCAAATTAGTAAAATTATAATTATTTATATATATTACACACACATATCTATATTTTTATTTTTTTAAATATCTCACGGTCCGGTTCGGTTAATCCACGGTTTTGAAATGAAAATCCAATCCTAATCCGCATCTCACGGTTTTTTAATTTTCAAATCCGTGTCCGGACCATTAATTCACGGACAAAATCCAAAAAGCACGGATTGGATCGGTCCGGACCGGTTTCACGGTTTTCGATTTTTCTTGGACAGCCCTAATAGAAGGTAAGAAGGTTTTAACTTGAGACCTAGAAGGGAGCTAGCAAATCTTTATCACCAGGCCAATGCCATGGATACGCTGAAGTTGTTTCCGAGTTAAGGCTGTTGTTAAATTTATAAAATATAATTGCTGAAGAAGTCCACGAAGGGCGGCACCAACTCCCCCGCATTATCTTATTAGCACAGTTTGACGGCGCATCCGAATAATACGGGGTAATAATAAAAAAAAAGAAGAGAAAAAGTCACCCTTTGACATTTGCTTCTAACCCTTCAGATTACCCATCTATAAAACGCAGCAATACGCCGAGGGATTTAATTACCCATCTCCCTCATCGTCAAACTCTTCCACACCATGTCTTCCTCAAGACTTCTCTCTCCTCTCTATCTGCTCTCCTTTTTTCTCCTCCTCCAACTCGCCCTCGCAACCAACCCCCTCTTTCATTTCTGTTCAACCTCCGAAAAATTCATTGCCAACAGCCCTTATGAAATGAACTTGAACAACCTCATGAGTTATCTCGAATACACAACCCCGAAAACCGGGTTCGGTTCTGGCTCGTTGGGCCTGAGCGAAAACCAGGCCTACGGCCTCGCTCTCTGTCGAGGTGACGTCAAAACGACTGACTGTCAAGCCTGTGTTGCCGAGGCAGAGACTGAGATACGAAAACGTTGCCAGTACAATAAAGGAGCAATCATATGGTATGATTACTGTATGTTGAAATACTCTAACCTCGAGTTTTTTGGGAAAGTTGATAACCAAAACAAATTTTACATGTGGAATTTGCGAAATGTGAGTGATCCTTTATATTTCAATCAAAAGACCAAAGAGTTATTGGGTAAGTTGGCGGGAGAAGCTCATGTTAGCTCAAAAATGCTTGCTACCGGAGAGATGGAGATAGCAGAATCAAGGAAGCTTTATGGGTTAGTTCAGTGTACCAGAGATCTTTCTAGTGTTGATTGTAAGAAGTGTATCGATGGGGCTATTAGTGAGCTTCCGAGCTGTTGTGATGGGAAAGAAGGAGGGAGAGTTGTGGGTGGTAGTTGTAATGTGCGCTACGAGATTTACCCTTTTGTCAACGCCTAGGGACAATGTACACATTGTTCTTAGATAGTATGTACGTTTGAATAAGTGTGTTATAGAAACACCATGCAAAAACTTAAGGTTGGGTATATCTCATCCTCATTGTATGTTGGAATATTGCACTTTTTTGTGTATTGAATAAGTGGAGCTAAGATTGATAATGAGCAGTTCCATATGGTCCCAGATCGAGTTGTGATCTAGCTAGAGAACTGTACTTCTTATATAAGTGAGATGACTTGAATAGTGGATGCCTACGCAAGTAGTAGTATATAAAGTTGATAATGAGCAGTTCCATATTGTATGTCTATGCAATAGTAGTATATAAAGTGGACTCTTATAGATCTTTGGGTGTTTTGGACTCCGCCCTTGAGGTGTATCATCCAACTTTTTGTTGGATTCTCTTTTTCTATCCCCGTTTTTTAATAAAATTTCATCTTTTGTCGGAAAAAAAAAGAAGTTGTATATAAAGTTGACAACCAATCAATTTCACATGATTAGCCAATTTAGCCGCATGTGTCTCTTTGACCAAGTCCAAGATCCTCTTTATTACTGAGAAATTAACCAATAAAAAGCTGTCACGTGCCCTATCTTCCCTCAATTTTTCTTGTAACTGTCGAGATCATGGGTCAAATAAGTGACGTTCAAATTAAAAATAGTTAGTAATTATTAATATTTTATGTGATCTGGTAGAGCGAATCAAGATCTATCAAAATATTAGATATAAAATTCATTACTAATTTAAAGATATTTAATTTTTTGTCTAGTTAAATTAAACCCCTTAACTATAAGAGCTAATTAAAAATTATTTTTTTGGAAGGCAAAAGAAGATTTTATTAATCTTTGGAAATAAATTACAAAGATAAAGAATTTAAAGCACAAGGCATCACAACAGAGCATGATGAGCCCACAAAGGAGGAACTTCTACACATCGGCGATCACATACCACAAGGACCCAAACAGAAAAAATATCAAACCACGGATGGTAAGAAGCCAGCCACGGGTTGTGCTTGTATTATTTTATCTGGGCTTTTAGGCCTTCTGGTGTACTGGGCTGTGTCCCTATGAGGTTGGGCTTGTCTCATTTGTTTAACTTTTTGTTGGATTTTCCTTCCCTTTTCCTTAACAAAATGTTACTTTTGCCTATCAAAAAAAAGAAGCCAGCCAAGACACCAAAACAAAACCCCCAAAAAGAAATACCTCTCCAAAAGCAAAACCTCAAACACCTACACTAAACAGCAAAAAAGAAGCCATCTAAGAGCATCTCCAACAAGAGAGGTCAAACATGGAGATGTCAAATTATTTTGAAGGCTTATATGACAATTTGACATCTTTAATTTGATATTAAGCTCCTCCTCTCCAACCCTTATGTCAAATTATTGTGAAAGCTTATGGTCAATTTGAAAATTGGCAGTATAGAAGGTTGATGTCAAAGTTGACATGTTGGTACTTTTCTTCAAAGTCATGTCACTTTTGGCATGATAAAAGGCTTCAAGGTTGAATGGTGACTTAATGCCAAAACTAGCCATTTGATTGTCCACCTTAGTTTTGATATCTCCCGTTGGAGATGTTCTAAACAACCCTGAGTAAGCACCTCAACACCTAAAATCCTAAAAACTTACCCTAAAACTTAGATTAGTGATGTAGGACAAGATTCTGGAAGAGATTTGATTCTTATTTTTATGATTTTAGAATTAAATCTTGAATAGGAATTTTCTTTTTAGCTTTAGAAATATTATGTTTCTTTATTTAAGTAATTCTATTTTCCAATTTCTTTAGGAATAATTCTTGGTCTAAAAGAATTAGAATTTTATTTAGGAGTTTTTCTTTCTTTAATGCCACTTGTTTTGGCATGATTTTATTACCATTTTAGGAAAAGTTTTTAATTTTGTTATTTCTTTTAATTTTCTTTTTCTTCTTTATAATTTCTTGACTACCAAAAAATTGTCTTACTAGAGCCCTACCTAAAAAGAATTCATCTACTAGTATAAATAAGGGTGCAACCCTCATTGTAATTATTATTCAACTTTTTATCAATAAAATCTCTGAGTTTATCAATCTTCTTGTGGATTCAAGAACTATTCGTGGTATGAGTACCCATCTCATTTGAAATAGTGCGCAATCTATTCTCTTCGTGAATTCCACTCCGTCAAGTGGTATCAGAGCAAGACTACTTTGCCTGGTTTGATGACACCAAATACAGTTGATGCATGGCACACCCATTGACGTTGATCGTGGGATTATTGAACTAAGGAAGATGATGTAAGATCAAAAAATACAGTTGCAGGATCAAAGCGCATAGTTGGCAAAGATCCGAGGACTGCTACAAGCGTTGACTCTATACGTCAACCAAAGGCCATAATGGGTTGAGGAGAGGATCGTGTGGAGGGATTTGCCCACCACCAACCTCTTAACCAGAATAGGAATTGCGTTGAGGGATTTGCCCACAACTAGCCTATTCACCAAAACGTCTCCGAATGATTCTTATTGTCACTACTACGATAGTAGGAAGGAATTTGAAGGCGAGCTATTCGAGAACCATAATGATTATCAGTTGACAAAGCGACAACAAAATTTCAGGTATTATGACAATTTATCTAAATTTAGTGTTCGTGAATATTTTGAGGATATTCTAGATTGGATACTTAACCTTGAGGATGCTTTTGAGTATATGAAAATCTTGAATGGAGAAAAGTAGAGATACGTGTTGTTAAAGCTTACAATTCTAGCACTAGATTGATGGATAGACCGGCAATCTTTAGAAGATCAACAAAACAAGCGTCATATTTGTGCATGGTCAAGAATTAAAAAATGCATGATGGAAAGATTTTTACCATGGAATTATGAGTAGTTACTAATTAATGAAAAATATGGGTCAAAGCAAAAAATTACAATCACTTCTTCCAAGGATGCCGTTGAAGAAGTAGTTAAAGAGGTGGTTGATGATACAAAAATTGTAATAGATGTTGGTGATAAGATGAATAATATAGAAGCCGTGGAGGAGGTCATATTCAAATTTGATGATGACGAGAGAGTTGATGTCAGTAGTAGCATGAAAGGGAAGAGTGCAATAGAAGTTGAAGATCGAGAAGATTTGGAATCAACTTAGAAATTTCTTATTGCTATTTGAGGGAGGAATCAACTAGGAAAGTTCTGAAATGATAAAGAAGGATTTTTTTGTGCCACAAACTAATTCTATAATGGATCAAAGTCTAGAGAACCATCAATTTCAACATAAGTTTCCAGTTGTTGATTTTCTTGAAATGCAACAATTTGATTGGGTTCCAACATTCGTTTAGTACGTCTTGTCAACTGGTTGAAGCATGCAGAGAAGAGGTCATCGCAATTATACTTTTCAACATATAAATTTTGGAAGGCAATCAAGGGTTTGAAATATTCTAAGTATCTATTTCTTTGGCATGGAAGATGGTAGATTTTCAACGAGAACTCAAGATTGAGTTCTTTTGAAGAAAAGAAAATTGATGTAAGACAAGATTTTGAAAGATTTTATGATTCTAGAATTAAATCTTGAGTAGGAATTTTCTTTTTAGCTTTAGAAATATTATGTTTCTTTATTTAAGTAATTCTATTTTCCAATTTCTTTAGGAATAATTCTTGATCTACAAGAATTAGAATTTTATTTAGGAGTTTTTCTTTCTTTAACGCCGCTTGTTTTGGCATGATTTTATTACCGTTTTAGGAAAAAATTTTAATTTTGTTATTTCTTTTTTTTTTCTTTTTTTCTTTATAATTTTTTGACCACCAAACAATTGTCTTACTAGAGTTCCGCCTAAAATAGGATTTCTCTACTACTCCACAAGGTTGCAACCCTTGTAATTATTAATCAACCTCTAATCAATAAAATCTTTGAGTTTATCACTTTTCTTGTGGATTCAAGAACTAATCGTGGCAACTAGTATCTATCTCGTTTGGAATAGTACGCGCGCAAATTATTCTCTTCGTGAATTCCGCAACGTCAATTATCCAATGCCTCCAGCCTCTTCAACGCCATTCAGATAAATTGCTTCATCCAACTATTCGAGATGAGCTATTTTACTAACCACTTCGGCTTCATCACCATCATATCCAATTAACTCCCATGGGTTTGTTTAACTCCCACACCGCCTGAGTTTCGTTGAGTAAAATACGGTTCCTAATGAGGATTCCACCAGATCGAGGAAATTGAAAGAGAAATCGCTGCAGCCGCGGATCTGAAAATAGCTCCTTTTTTTCTTCGTTTCTTGGATCCCTTCGTTCGCTGGATATATATAATTCTATTGAACTTTCCCATGATTTCCTCAGCTGACTTTTACCTTTCTCTTTTTCTTAATTGTATGGAATATATAGTTAACAATAATCCTCCACCAGAGGCTCCAATTGGTCCACCGAATTAACCCGGCCTTTCAGGGTCCAACTCTTGAATAATATTTTGTGTGTTGAGTCAGTCAGCACCATAACGCCAGACTAGCCTTGCTAGCATCCACCTCATTACGTACTAACCACCTCCATAAAAAGTGGGATATCCCATCTCCCCTGATCAACAAACCAACTTATCCTCTCACACCCGTTACCTCGGCCTTATCCCAGCTGAAATAAATCCATTAACCCCGTTAAATTTTAGTAATTAAACACGTAATTACATTTGGGTTTTCCCCAATATGGCCCAAACAAGTACACAATTTCTTTAATTATAACCTGAATGACTTTCTTGCCAAAAATCTCTTTCTTAGAGCATCTACGGTGGACTATCAAAATCAAAATGTTTCTAAGGTTAGCAATAATGTTTGCTCAAAAAAGTGCTCACAATGGAATAACCAAACCTAGCAACCTCTTAACAACTAATCAAATTTTTGGCTTTTAGATAATCAAAACTAGCAACCTTTTATTAGAGCATCCGCATTGTAATAAGCAAACTTAATAAGGTCATCCACAGTGGTATAATCAAAAGCTAATTGTTGTTAAAGTTAACAATATTTGTGCAAAAAATGGCTCACAATGGTATAATCAAACTTAGCAACATCTTTAGAAATAATCAAATTTTGGGCTTTGGATAACCAAAACTAGCAACCTTTTTCAATAATCAAAATTTATGAACCCCACATCACTTTTCTTTCTTGTTTCTATTTTAGGTTGCATTTTTATGAACTTAATTTAAATATGAAAATTTGTCTTTATTTAAATTTTTTTCGCATTTTTTAGTTTTGCACCAAACTTCTATGAGTTATTAATTCGTCTTGACGAGAGGAATCCAAAAAGTATTTTTATTTATTTTTTACTTTTATCCAAGTATTTTGAGAAATAATCACTTTTTAGAAGAAAAAAAATGATTTTTTCGACTAAAAAGTGATTATTCCTTTTTTGTTCCTCCCCCTATGGTTTAGTAAATGAACAACCTTGCAAAAAAAAGAGGAAGAACCTTGCATTCTTTTCTAAAAAATAATGATTTCAAAAACATAAAATATAATATACGTCGAGAGATATAAGCCATTGAAAATACATGCAAAACCGTAATGGACAATTAAATAAGGATGGAGGGAGTAATTTTTATTTGTTTTAAAACTATTAAAATAAAAGTTATCTATACTAATTTGTTTTTAGTTTTTTGTAGTTTGAAAAAGTGATAAGACAAATTTTGGTTATCCAATTTTGATTATATCATTATGGATCTTTATATTGCAAACTTTAACAACCCCTTAAATGAATAATCAAAAATTGATGTGGCAACTTTTGATTATCTAATTTTGATTAGTCCAATGTGGATGCTCTATGATGCTAGCACAATTTTTATTGCATCTTCAAAAAGTCCTTACAATTAGTATTAATTAGAGATAGAACTCAAAATACTCTAATTTTCAACATTTAGCATACATGATTAAATCTCTCCCTCTATTAATGTACAAATTTTATTTAGCACGTTTAATGATGTGGGTATAGTGCTTTATCCTTATAGTGCAAAATCGTGATCCTTGCATCCCAGAGTAGAATATCGTGTATGCATTCCTACATTCAATTAGAACACCAAATTCACATTTTCTAGATTTAAGTTTCTTCTAACCTATGCATGACTTGAGTGCCTTGAATTGATAGAAATCATTGGCTATATATATATATATATATACTAGACTAGAGACCCTTAACCTTCGTTCGAAACTTTTTTTAGTTTCCTTCCATCATGAAAAATTTTTTTTTGATCGGCAACAAGATTTTATTGAAACTCGACAAAGGGT
>BPLS01000172.1:1096707-1127072 GCA_019656275.1 Rhododendron kiyosumense | reverse complement strand
TTTTTTGTGAGTCAATCTGTACGGACCATTTTGCGGATTTAATTGGTCCGCATTAGAGGATGGTGAGAATTTGATTGGTCCCCAGATTAATCGGTCTTGATACAAAGTCTTAAAAAAAAAATAGAAATACACGAGCAAAAAAAAAAAAGCGTAAAATTGGAGGCATAGATTTCCTTTTAAGGAAATCAAATTGCTGAAAAACAAGCTGTCACAGTGACCCAACGACATAAAGTAATACTAACCCCATTGAAAAAATATTCCGCCCTTAGCACCTTTCTGTCTATTTAAATGGACTGATTTCCTAACTTCTTCGTAAACCAAAACGACTACAGTTTCCTCTGGAATAAGCTTCTGCTTTCTGAATTTGAGCTCTTTCGATCCGACCACTGAATTCCACATCGCGACTAAAATGGCCATGCTCCGAATGGTAGCTAGTTTGGCTGTAGTAATGGCCATGATCATCAATGTAGCCATGGCAGCAACTTACAATGTTGGCAGTCCCGGCGGCAGCTGGGATACCAGCACTGACCTCGCGACATGGTCATCTTCGAAAACTTTTTTGGTGGGAGACAGTTTGGGTAAGTAAACAAAATCTTTTCAAGGTCCGTCAGTTTGGTACTCTTTTCGTTTTCCTAGTTCCATTTTTTGTTCTTCTTGTTGATATGCGATCATCTCAAGCTACCAAATTGCTAAAGAAAGTTCTTAAACTGCGCAGCTTTCACGTATCCGTCGAACCATGACGTGGTTGAAGTGCCTAAGACAGATTACGATTCCTGCCAGACCACTAACTCAATTCGGACTTACAACGGCGGCAACACCAACATCCCTCTCTCTTCTCCAGGCAAGAGATACTTCATATGTGGAACATTTGGGCATTGTAGCCAAGGAATGAAGCTTGAAATCGACACGCTTGCGGCCTCAACATCACCAACAAAGGCACCAACGCCTGAGACTGGAATTGAATTACCTCACAGTCCCGCTCCATCCCATGTGGTTTCTCCGACCGAATCTCCATCACTTTCTCCTTCTCTAAGCCGCTCCGCCAACCCATCTTCCTCATCAGCAGCTACACTAGATAATACTCTAATTGGGTCTATTGTAGGATTCGGCTTCGCCATGGTGATGCTACTGAGTCTTTGAGCATTTGATCAAAACTTAGCTAAGAAGGGATCGGAGGAACAATCTCACAATATTTTAGTACTGCTGTTGATTTATTTCTTGGAGTTTATTTTATTTTCCCTTTCTTGTTTCTTTTTTTTTGCTCGGCCCCTTTCTTGTTTCTTTCCGAGATAATTGCATGTGTATCTCTCAATTTAAAAAATATTATTTTTCCTGAACAATGCAATTTAACCTATGTTGATTGACTCTAGCTATATTGTTTACTGCAATTTTTGCCTATGTTGATTGACTATATATTGTTTAGGACAGTGGAAAATAATAACTGCATAAAAACTAAGTTGTAGCTTTGATGAAATGTTTCATATATTTGCTCATTTAAGGGAAAGGAAATAGCAGCATTTTACCTTTGTAGATTTCTCAAAGTTTTGAAATAATCAGACAAGAAAGATGAAAAAACTACTGCTAGAAAGAGAAAAATATGTTACAGAGAATCAGCATAACATCTTACAGTATTCAGTTCCTAAACATCATCATCCACCTAATAAGGTTCTTACATATCAAGAAACCAACATCAACACGGTTGATAACAACAATAGGATGTATATATAAGAAATGAAAAATCTTTGGAAAGGAGGAAATGTACATAGACCGACCATCAATCAACAAACTTAAGCAACCGGAGGATGGAGGACATGGTCATGCGACGTGTCACGCACAGCGGGCGGTATGAATTGCCACATGGCAATGCTAGGAAAAGTGACGAAAGGCATTAACTTGTGATCAGTGGTTTGCCCATGAGCACCATATGCAACAGGCATAGCAAATGGATGAGGCAGGAAGCCTGGATGTGAAGTCAAGGCTTTGACTTGGTGCTCCAGCTTCTCCTTTCCTTCCTTCATTGTCTGCTTCTCAATGCGGAGCTCGTTCTTCTCAGCCTGCTCATATAGAGAAATTCAGCACACATTGCCGAAATAAAGTAATCAACCACATATTTCACCCCATGTCAATAAACATTTAAATCTATGAACATTCGAGTGACATGTTAGAGTTTGGACACCCCAAACTATACATTTGTATTGAATATGCTCACTCTTATTCCATTCGAAATTATACACTCAAACACACGACACAAGACACTCTTACACTCACTCTTGAGTTTCCGGAATATGCTGAATATTCTATAGAAATCCAGAATATTCTGAAAATATAAAGAGATTTTCAGAGAGTCAGTGATGACTCAACATGACATGCTGATGTATGCGTGATCTCTAACTACACCCTCCGTCCCCATACACCTCTATTCCATGTCATGATGATATCCCAAATTATGAGTACTTTGAAAAGTTTAGAAAAAAAAAGTACAAGATTTCTAAAGCTCGCTGTCATGAGTGTTAAAAACATACTTTCAAATGGCACCTGAACTAATGCTTTGAAATTCACTTCAATCATATAACAAAGCATGTTCCCTCAAAATCATGGAACACCCAAAAAGGACTAACAAAATGGGACAAAGGGGTGTCTTATCCTTTAACAGGCGCAGAAAGAGTACTGTTCGATTGAAACCCAAACTCACCTTCAGTTCTTTAATCTTCTCTTGCAAATCCTCGTTTGACTCCCTTAGCTTCTGGGCTTCACTTCGTAGCTGTCTCACCATGCGGACAGCATCACCTAAAATAGCAGCCTTGTCTGTTTTGGGGGGCCTTCCAGGCTCCAGAACAGAACCCAATTCCACGAACCTTCAAATCACGCACAAATGAATTTGAACGGTTGAGAATTGATGAATAGAAAGCACCAATGAGTGAAAAAGAAACATAGAGCATGCCTCTCATTCAGCTTATCCCTTCGTGATTTCTCCCGACATGCTTTGGTGACCGATGCATGGCATGATTCAGACTTCAACCTGCAAAAGCAATACTCATAATCGAAAGAGTAATTCTCAAAAAAGTAGGTGTGACATAGCAGTAACTGCTAAAAATACCTACCAACAGGATACAATAACATCTGCTAACTAGTGCTAAACTTCTGGAAGATGGATTGGACCAAATTCAATGGAGCAGTTTTTGTTTATGTCTTCTATCCCTTTTCATTTCATAAAATGTTTCAAAAGCTTGACAAGGCCAATGATGAAACAGATAATTGGATAAACAGACCTGTCGTTTGGTTACACAAATTCCCTTTGAACCATTGAACATAATTATATAATGGAGTTAAAAGGAATTGGCAGGAAATCCATGCAAGGATCCTGTTGCCAACAATAATGCTTATTGTTGTCAATCCTAGAAAATTCTGCAGCAGTTCTACAGTTTAGACAGCCAATCCAATTACGTATACAACCATTGAGCAACACTTTGTAAAGTTCAGCCCGTTGGTGGTATGTCTAGAAGAAGAAGATCTATGAGAAAAACTAAAGAAGTTCTGAAGAACCTCATAACAATCTTTAAATTCTCGCCTTTTCAGCACCCAGAGATTTCGATTCAAAGACAGATGCGTCAAAGTCCCACAGGGATATGCAAAGCATGTGGTTTATCAATGGAGTAAAGGAATAGTATTCATAAAATACTCAGAGTGGGGGTGGATATACATACATCGATCAACTTAAAGCTAAACAATGTAAACAAAAATAAGAAAGAGGGGATGGATATAAGTACATCTCCATGTCTGCATTTTATGGCAGCTAACATTGTAATTAACCAAACTTACAGTTGTTCGTAAAACCCCATGCTAGCAAGTAGAGACATCCATGTGCATATACAGTATTTTTAATGTTCAAATGGAGTGTCTTTTCCCAATGATATGAACCAACGGAACAAACTTTTACCTTTTCCGCAAGCCAGTTTCCTCAACGGCTTCTGAATCCCCAAACGAGCTGTCAATATCCACGCTGGAAACAGAGAACCGTCAAAACACTACAAATGGAAATAAAAAGAAAAAAACCCTTAACTACAGATTCCTCATATATGAAGCCTGCTACAAGGCAGATGATCAATTCCAACATTGAAACAATTAATGAGAGAGTACTCCTTTTTGTTGGCAGGATGGGGACTAATCTTTTGCACTAGATGTTTTGGCATTTTGAACAAAATGTTCGCATCTCATCCTTAAAACAAAACTCAATGGAAACAGATTCCGTGACAGGAAGACGGCGTGAATGCTAAAACAAATGACAATGTGATGCAGCCCAGGCAGCTAATAACTTGTCACAGTTGCTGGGGCAAATTAAACAGGATCAAGACCTGCCAGCTGTGAGATTTCTAACTGAACTCTAGGTTTCATACCACTGATTTGAACCTTTCATCTGAGAATCTTCAGTTGGGGGAATGGAAATGAATCAACTCTAAAAATGCGAAAAAGTGAACCCATTCGAAATTTTTCATAGCTAAGGGGAATGACTCTCCCAATATCTCCCCACTGTTTACAAGAATAACGAAAATTCTCATTTATCCATATACTCATAGAATATCAGTGATTGGTATAGGAGGAGAGATCCATTTATCTAGATTTGCAAAATAAGCGAATAAATATGGATTAATTTCTTAATATCCAAGAATGGGAAGAGTCTAGAAAGATCCTTGAAATATTTATGCTCTAATAGAAGATATGGCCTATAAACATTCGAAACAAACTTATCTCAGCACTCGGATTAGGGCCATTAGGCATTAGTCAGGGAGAGATGCTACATCCACTATCATCCAACCACTACACCATCTACTACATTCTTTGTAGCGCCCATTCCGGGTTCCAAAAAAATACAGAAAAATGTCCATAAATTTTAAAATAATATATTATAGGGCACTGTAAAAAATCAGTTCCAACGGATATTGGTAAGTATTATTTCTTGATTTGTAGGAACGAAACTGTTTAACTGCACAGTTTCGCCCCTATGAATCTAAAAATAATACTTACCGATATCCGTTGGAGCTGATTTTTTATAGGGCCCCATAATATATTATTTTAAAATTTATGGACATTTTTTTGTATTTTTTTTGGGACCCGGGGTGGGCCCTACAAAGAATGTAGTGGATGGTGTAGTAGTTGGATGTAGTGTACCTAGACTTATTGTTAGTCAGGTGGGCTCGCACTTTGCTCAATAAGTGCTGGGGCATATGCTCCCACATCAAAAGGAGTTCAACCTCAAAATCAAGTGGTGTTTGTCCCGCATAACACTAGGAGGATCGGGATCTCTCTTTTTTGTAGGCAAAAGTAACATTTTATTAAGGGAGAGGGGGAAGGGAATCCAACCAAAAGTTGGAATACATCCAATGGGGACAAGCCCATACACCCGAAAGCCTGAAAGCCCAAATAATACAATGAAACCCAAAAACACCTCAAAAGGGAACAAAGCCCTAGAAAAAGGCCAAAAAGCCCAGATATTACAAAAGGATTGGGATCTTTACAAAAGGCTTTCTAAAGCTTTCCTCTCAATTCATATTTGGCCGCAAGCAGTCTACGTGTATGATCTCTTATACTATTTATCTTCTCCGACATCTTACTGAGTTTACCCCTGGCCCTCATCCTTTTGCAAAAAGCCGATCCACAGTGGTAAGGTGAGGCCATTACTAATATGATGTCTTGTCTATTATCTATTCTAAAACTTCAGCACTTACTCAGCTTTGGATCTTGCGGAGACTAGGAACTGTCCAAATACACCAAGTAAAAAAACAGTGATCAATAAGGGAAAAATTCACCTCATCTGAAGCTAGAGTTTTGTGGATGCCAATTGCCATATAACTCTTCCAAAAAAATTGACATCCTCTTACAAAAAATTTGACAATCCAATTCGAACCCACTTAATACCTCGATTCTCGGCTACTTCAACTTGTCTTAGTTTTACTGATTTTCACCCCTTTTTTATAACTCATTGAGCTTTCCAGCTTACGCGCTCAAGTATTTGGGCCAACTTAGGCCTACCGTTTTATCATCCACTAGCGGGCGGGCGCAATTGAAGTCAGAGCATACTGATTTTCACTTCTTTTTATCAAGCCAAATAGAGTATTGGAGCAAGAAGGGGAATTAGGGGCACACCTTACGTTAGAGCAACTGTTGATCTCTTGCGACGGCCAGCTGAAGCAGGTGGTCACCGGAGGCGCAGCCGGTAAGTCTCCGTCTGGAATGGCGGAGATATCTTCCATTAAGCCATAGTCGAATAGCCAAATCGAGTTCTCTGTAGTACTGTCAATTTCCATTGAATTCTCATACATTTTTTTGTGAAAATGTCTATGGTCAGAGAGTGGGTAATGGATGATAATTGAGAAGGGAAGGGAATGGAAGCGACGGAAGCGTTGAGAGTGACAGCGTCCATATCAATTATCATGCCGTCACCTTGTCCGCAAAAGTAAACGCAATTGCGTCTAAATAAGCCCTGCTTATATTAATTCAACAACAATTATTCACTCTCAGTGGCGGAGCTATGTTGGACTCGGGCCCAAATCTTCCGGCTTTGGTTCTCGAGCTTTCGAGTTTAAAAATTTTATTTTGTATAACTTGATTTTGAATATTATTGATAATTATTCGTATATACCCATTTATAATCTTAATAATTTTGGTCTGGATTTGATAAGAAACTTGTTATTTTACAATCTAATTTTTCAATTTCTTTGATAAATGAAAAATAAGCACATGACAATTACTCAAGCAGTATCTGGCAGGTAATTATCCATCGATTCCAAATTCAGAGGACTCTGAAAGTATGGGATCATGAACGTATGTGGGCCATCGATCATTGCAGAGGTAAAAGTTTCAGATCCTTCTTGTTAAAATTGGTCCTGGCAGCTGGGGTTTACAATCTCTGGTTGGAGAGGAATTCTTTAAGTTTTTTGGAGGGAAACATAAAGGAGCTGACTCTGTGATGGCAAGTATTGAAGATAGTGTGAGGCTTCGTGTTTGCACTTCGGAGCATTTTCCAACTCTCTTGAAAATCTAAGACTTTGCCAATGCTGGAATATTTCATGAAGAGTACTTGGAACGTCAAATCTGTAGATTTGGTGGAATGTTTGAGGATTTTCTTTGTATAGGTTCTTATATGTGTGTTTAATTCCCTTGGTTTTTGAGTTGGAGTAGCATAAAGAAAACAGAAAGTCTATGAATACATATGTTCATGTATATACATCACGTACATACGTCCTTTGGGTCCGTTTCGGGTTCCAAATAAATAATCGGAGCCTCTCATTTTATTTAAAATACTTTTCTAACGGTCCTTTCAAAAAATAAGTTCAATCCAGTATCGATAAGAACGTTTACTAAACTTCCAACTTTGCTTCATATTCAAGTTTGAATTCTAGGACAAAATTGGACGTTTCGTACACACTAAACTTCCAACTTTGCTTCAGATTCAAGTTTGAATTCTAGGACAAAATTGGACGTTTCGTACACTCTAATTGATACAGGATTGAGCTTATTTTTTGTAGGGTCCATAAACAAAATGAGCGGCCCCGATCATTTTTTGGGGACCCAAAACGAGCCTAAAAGGGGTATGTACTCGCTAGTACATATATGAAATCTGTACCAATAGCACCTCTCTAAAGAAAAAAACAAAATGATTGACATACTTTAACTGCATTAGGTTAGAATTATTTCAATGTACAAATGTAATATATTGCAAAACAAAAAAAATTTAATATACAATAAGTATATGTTCTGATAAAAAATATATTTACAAGATCAATTTCCCGGAGTAAAAATCTTGGCTCCGCCACTATTTAGTGCCACTGGACCGCAACATTGTGGTGGGATTGGGGACAAAATGCATAAACTCCACCCGTGGTTGGAAAGAGGCTGGGGCTCCTAGAGGATTGAATAATCGCTCGTTTCAACATGAGTTTGGATTGTCTCCGTTTTCTATCCCTAATTAAAAGGGCACTGAACTGTCCAATTTAGTGCTTTTGAAGCCTTATTTAAGTTTACTTTCTATGATGAAAATTATTTATTCTTTGGAATTTACTGAAGAATTATTAACAACATCAAACCGCCTCAAAAAGTATGTTTATCAAATATCTATAAATGTGTATTTTTAAATACATTTATCTCATAAAAATAGATTGGCACAATGATTCAAAAACTTATTATCTCCACATACATGTCTGGATTGATATTGATGGACATGATAAAAGTGATGTTAAGGAGCTCTAAAAATTCAACGATATATTTGACTTCTACAAGTGATCCTTTAAATGGCCCACAAAACCCTCAACTGGTCTATTTCGTGTTTAAAAGAACTTAAGAATCAAATCTTTTGGATATGCTTCTCTCTCCGTCCCAAATTGTTGGTCTTGTTTCACTTTTTGTGTCACTCAAAACAACTTTTTTTTATTGAAGTGTCACTCAAACAATTGTCTATATATCACAACCTAAATTATTTTTTATGGTTTCGAAAACTTTGTTTGATGAAATTATTTGAAATTCATCAAACAAAATCCATATTTGATATAAAATAAAGGGAAATGATTTTGTCACTCTCTTTTTTGTTAACGTCACTCCACTGTAAGTGTATTTTTGCATTAAAAATACACTTACAAGAGAGTAGCATTAACAAAAAATGGAGTAACAAAATCAGCTGCCAAATAAATTATAAATTAAAAGATGTAGTCATTTTTTTGAGAGATCTCAAATAGTAAACACTAATGTTTTAAAAATCGGACCAGCCGGTTCAGCCGGTTGAACCGTCAACTGTCCCAGACTCCGGTCCGGGCCAACCCTAAAACCGCCATTATTTCAGAACGGGTCTAAAGTTTGAAAACAAGTAAAACCAAACGGTTGGACAGGAGACCCGTTTGAACGAGTCTGGGTTGGAGCGAACCGGACCGTCCAGAGTGAGACTTTAACTGCGTTTTACAGCCGTATTAAATGCTCCGTTTAATGCAGGCCAGCCTCCCCCGTTGCCATTGGCTCGAGCAGCCCACCCCAAACGGAAAAATTGTGTAGCTTCGGAAATATATTATTTGTAAGGGCTATGGTTGCTTCGAATTTTTCTACGATGCCCCAATGTAATTATGGGATATTGAGCTAATAAATTGTTTTATCTGAGCTTTTCTTTTAGGTGTTGGGTATGTTCCTTGGTTGGCAACAAGTCAATCTAGGGATTAGGTCTCGAACTGGACACTTTGTTGCCTTATTCCTGTTAGTCTTTGTATATTTCTCAAAGATTAATAAAAAAAAGTCAATGTACAAAAAAATGAATGATAAAAACAAATTTACTTTTTTCGAAATCATACATTAGCTACGAACTTTTGTTCATTGGTAGACGCACATAGAGGCAAGCGGGGTCACCTGACCCACTCGATAGTCGATTGGAATAGAGATATCCATACATACATATATATATATATATATATATGTGGATGTTTTGGTAATTTTGTCCCATGATATTATAGCATCTCTATATCTTGCCCCAAGTACTATTGGGAAATTAAAACCTTGCTTAACTTTTTCACCCATCGCCTGATATTTTTATTTTTTTTGGTCCCATCTACTTTTGAACTCAAGTAAGTCTCTCTCTCTCTCTCTCCTCTCTCTCTCTCTCTCTCAAATATAGGGGAAAAAAATAGAGAACAAAGACATCATTGGATGCACGAAGTGTTGATCCATCTAATACCTCCTCCATCTTTTTATAAGTGTCTACTATTCTATTTTGGTTTGTCCCAAAAAATAGTATCCATATTAAAAAGTCAATGGGTAAATGAAAAGAGAGAATTTTCTTTATCACAAATGAGGTTATCATGCATAGGTTCAAAATATGAAAAATCGTTGTAGTGAGTTGTAAATGAAATGAAATGTTATCAATGGATATCACTTTTTTGTTTATGTATTATGAATATTTTTTTTCCGTTCATCATCAAGTCTGAATGCAAAATTATTTTCTTTAAGAGCAAAAGAGAGTTTATTAATTTTTGAATAAAAGTACAAAGATTAAAATGATCAGGACATGACACAAGAAGCACACCTTCCAATGAGTTCCAACTAAGTTGGGCATCCATGATTACCGACAATCATATGCCACTAAGATCCAAACAAACCAAACAAGTTGGCAAGAAACTAAGGTTCCGTTTGTTTGGACGTAAAATGTTTTCTGGTAAAATATTTTACCTATTTTTTGGTATTTTGTTGTGTAAAAAATGAGAAAAATATTTTACTTAATTGGATGAAAATTACTTAGAGCCCGTTCCAGAACTTGTAAAAGTTCTTATTTTTTGTTCAATAATAAGGTATATTCCACAACAAAATGAATAGGTACTTATTCTTTAATAAGGCAATTTTAAGTTAAAAAATCATGTGTTTACGCAAATAATTTTTCTACCAATATGGATCTTATTTGATAAATCTCATTAAGATCTTTAATATGGTGCAAAAAAAAATTGAAAAATTATTTTTCATTTACATTATTTTTGAGTTTGAAAATGTGAAATAAGCTGCTTATTTAGGTTTTGTGGAACAACCCTTCTTATTTTGTTTGAGAAGTTCCAAAATAAGTACTTATAAAATAAGAAAGTTTCTGGAATGAGGCCTTACACTTAAATCTTCCGTAAGTTATTTTTCAAAATGAAATCCTGTTGCCTTCTACTGCAATTCTCACTACGCAATTTTCTCGATCTTCTAACCCACATTCAACTCCAATACTCTCAAACCTCTTCACCATTTAAGCATCTCTCTCTTTCTACACTATTTTGTTGATTTCTGAAAATATTTTTCAAGTGTCAAGCAAAACACCAGAAAATAGAAGTTTGAAATTTGAAATTTGATTTCTGAAAAAACATTTTACATTGTCAAACATTTTACATCGAAACAAACAGAGCCTAACCATAGTTTTTCGCATACAGAATTATATTTGTTATGAATATTTGACCCCAGTGTCAGAAAATGCACATTCTATGACCAAGTATGGTGACCAACAAAATTAGTTGATTTCTCGCAAGTTCACTCAATTTGTTTTTTAAAATTATTGATTCACTCAATTTGTTTTTTAAAATTATTGAACCGCTCAGCTCATTCATACGAAATACATAGTGGATCCCGCGGTGCCATTATAGCTGTCGGTACCAGTAGGATCCCATGGTGGACCGGTCACCGCATTTCATGTGGTGGCTGTTCCAGTTTTGCAAAAAAGTAACTTTTAAAAAAAGAAGACAATTTCAAACTTAAAAATCATGTATTTACGCAAATAATTTTTTTACCAATATGGATCTGGTTTGATAGATCTAATTGAGATCTTTTAAACGATGCAAAAAAAATTAAAAAAAAAATTCATTTTCGTTATATTTAAATTTAAAATTATGGAGTACTTCTTTTTAAAAAAAATTACTTTTTAGAGAAAGCGGAACAGTTTGGACGTTCTATTTCTGAAAAAGTGTCCTCGCCTACAATGTATCACAGCTGTCAGACTTGTTTGTTTTCTAAAGAAAAATACGTGGAAAATGCAATGCTCTCATCAATTATTTTAACCAAATTAAAAAAAAAAAATTTACAGGCAAACCCATCATCCTCCTCTCAGTCCTCTGCTGCATAAAGAGAGAGAGAGAGAGAGAGAGAGTGAGTGAGAGAATAATGGCACATCCACCGGGAATCGCTCTGTTCTTTTCAGGAGACAATTTGGTCAAGTAAATTGACTCTTTGGTCCGACATAAAAAGTAACGAAACATAATACTACGTAAATATCACTGCACTTTAGGGTCAATTCTGTACTAAGATTACAAAATCCCCAATCGATGAACATGAACCACCACATCCAAACTGTTTATTCACAATCCATCAAATAATTTAATTCCAAAGTTTCAAAGAGACGGAGGAAAAAATAAACGATTACAAAAGAACTACAAACAATTCAAAGAGGCCGGAGGGATTAGTCGTGGGTGCGCACAAGGTATTCCGGGACACGCTACCAGGATTTTAAATAAAGAGCTACAAAAAATTGGAAGAACATTTGAGTAGCTAGCTAGCTACCTGTCAAAGCAACTGAGCTTTGCACCGGACCTGGAGTCACCGCTGGGCTTGGAGGACCGAAATTGGGCGGCGGAGCTGCCGCGACAACCACCGGTGGCGGGGGCGGAGGCATAACTTCGGGCGGAGGAGGCGGCAGAGTCGGGGTTGAGCCGGGATTTGGGGCTGGCGGAGGTGGGTAGGGGTTGGAACTGGGATTTGGGTTGGGGGTAAGAGTACTGGCGGAGGTAGGGGCAGAAGGGGTTGTGGGATTTGGGAAAACCGCCGGTGATGCCTGATTGTTGCAGGAGTCGCCGGAGCATTTGTGAGACTTGTGAAGGGCGGACCGAAAGAGCCCGAATCCCAAGACGAGCCCAGTAACCACCAGTGCCGCCACTATGAAAATGAAGATCTTGGTTGCTTTGCCGACATAGCACATTGTTCTTGTTTTCCCTTTTGTTGTTTTTGTTTTTGTTTGTGGGTTTTGACGTTGAGGATGAGGTGGGGTTAATGGGGAAGTAAAGAGGGTACTTTGGAATGAGGGATACGAGGTGGGTTTGTTTGTTTGGTTTTGGTAGTTGGATGATTTTAAGGAGAGGGGGGTACTGCCACTGCCAGTAGTGCGATCAACTTCTTCTTCCTCTTCCCTGTTTTTCTCATCCTTTTCTGAGGGAGGAGCAACTTGAAGTGGGGGTGACCACCCTGGGTGCTAGTGGGTAGTTAATAGTTTGGACCATAAAGTTATTTCCTAGAAATTTATCAAGATGCGTGTGAATTAACCCAATTCGAGAATTATCCAAAAAAAATAAAAAAGTGGTCCGACTCTACCACACATCTTTTGGAGTTGAGCAAATGTTTGTCCCGACCTATCTCTTCCGGTCAGAGCGGGTATTCCTAGGTCAGATAAGAAAACAGAGTAGGGATGATATTTCATATATGTGTTATTCGACCTGTTTTACCCAAAACTGTCCCAATTATAATAATAAATAATTTTGTACTCGTATATCAACTATTCTTCCCGCTTCAATCCAAGCGGGTATTCCCGATTCCATAGGAAATGAACTCGGAATGATATTTGTGCTCCCGCCCCGTTTTACCCGAATCTGCCCCGATCATAGCAATAAATACTACGGTAATTGGTTATTTAAACAATGGTCCTCAGCTCACCCTAGTCTAACTTAAGCTTCCATCCAAATCACTTTTTATGGTTATGTGTTTTCATCCTAACTTTTGAATAAACTTGATATTGCCCTTATTTCATGTAACTAATATCCCAAAAATTTGGGGGGTCGAGGGCCTGTTCTGGTTTCTAAAAAAAGGAACTTTTAGAAAGAAAAAAAAAGGGGTAATTTTAAGCTCAAAAATCATGTGTTTACGTAAATAATTTTTCTATCAATATGGATCTTATTTGATAGATCTCATTGAGATCTTTTAAACGGTGCAAAAAAAATTGAAAAAATTATTTTTCATTTTCATTATATTTGAGCTTAAAATTACCTTCTTTTTTAAAAATAAGGTTTAAAAAGAAAGCGAAACGGCACCTGAATATCAATCTATTAGGGCTTACGGGACCAAAAGGTAAGGAATTAGTCCTACCACAATATTTGGGGGATTCCAAATATCAAGTTGTAAGGTGCGGTGGGTCCATCTAGGAGAGTCTGTTTTGTGTCCATACCTTACAACTCCAGTCTTGCCCACTCCAACTCCTCTTCACGAGTGTGATTGGCAGGTCCGACTCCGGCGTCTTGGTTCCAAACAACTTTTGGTTTGGTTTGTTTTTGTTTGTTTTGTTTGTTGTATTTCGGCTTTTGTTTTCTCTGTAATTTTGGACCGGTAGTATCCCCTTTTGTTATAATGTTTTGTTATATATATTATCTACATTTTCTGGTTGGTAAAAAAAAAAAAAATTTCCTTTTTCCGGCTCCATTCCTAGCCGGAAGGCCCGGAACCCTAACGAAGCAGGGAGATTCGGGAGGCGATGACGGACCATATTTTTCCAACAAAGATGGTGGTGTTTTAGTATGGCGATCTCTGACCAAATTTTTTTCCGAACATCGTTAGTTCTCAATATTTCGCCAACCACAACATTAGTCAGAGATCCTAGCATGCAATATTTGATTCCGGAGGAAATCATCTCTCGTTTTTGAAATCGTAACCCATTGCATTCATCTCTTGTGGCTGAAACCTTAACAAAGTAGGGGGGGGTTTTTTTTTGTCAAACAATAGAAGAGATCATTTACATCATATATAAAGTACGAGTTAGTAACACTATATCAATTGTGAGAGTTCACGAGATAACTAAGCCAAACAGCACAATCAATACAAGAAATTATAATCCCATTTGATAGGGTAGAGACAAATAAAGAAAAAGTCCCTCGCAGGTCAATTGTGAGAGAATGGGCTATCTCGTAAAACAGAAAATAAGTAGTTACAGTAAAAAATAAGAATTTTAACGGAATGGGTTATAACATCATAAGTACTCGGTTTGGGGGGTTTATACTTGAGACTTGAGAGTCTATCTCTTCTCCTTTTTCTTCTGTTGTTCTACTAGTCGAACACAACATTTGACAATGTTGTTAAAGAAAGAAAACTGATTTTCGTGCTCTACTTTTTACTAATGACGCTCCACTTTTAACATGAAGTTACTAGTTACAACAAAGTGGAGCGCTATCAATAAAAAGTAGACCATGAAAATTAAAATCTTAAAGAAAATGAGGCTATTGTTTTTATTTGGCTGAAGAGTTAGTATAATTTGTTTGTTGTGGAAGCTGGAATTCTTGTCCATTCCCATTGATTATTAAAAAAGTGTGTTTTGTGATATTATTTTATGCCTTTGTTTTTTTTTTTTTCTTTTGTCAAGTTTGTTGTATGTAATATACTCTTTTTCAAGGCTGCCAATGGCGATATTTTTGTATTTTTACCTCTATAAAAAGTATTAATCACTGATTTTGGTAAAAAATCGAATCGAATCGAACCGAATTGATAACTGTGATTTTGATTATTATTTTTTGATTTTAGATACATATTTATTTTTAAGATTTTACCAATAACTGAACTGAATGGCACCGTTGTGATATCTACTTTATATATACTGTAGTGATCCAATTTTGAAATGAGAAGAATACATGGGATGTGATAATTAAGGCAAAGGAGGCCTACCCCACCACCAAGGCGGGGTAAATTTGGAAAATCATAGGAAGGTCAGAGTTAATGGTCAAATCTGGGTAGTTAACTGGCGCAGGAGTAAAAGGGGAGGGTATAAATGGGGAGTCGAGCCTGACAGGAAATGTCAGCTTGCCATCTGGCACACTGTTAGGATGTGGCCTCCCTCGTCCTCTTTCGTCTTCAATCAATTATTGGGTCCCGGATCGATAAAAATTATTGGGTGCTCCAGTAGCATAGCATGCAGGACTGAAAGCGAGCTTTGAGTTGCTCAAATTATCATTGTTTTAGTTGTAAGAAAGTTCACTAGACACAAAATAATCTAAAACATACCGTTCGGATAGGAGTTATTATGCCAAACATCCCTAAGAACATAATTAACAATAATTAAATTACGAGCAATTTAATACATGAAGTAATGGCTTTGGATTATTGATTGAATAGATTTGTCCAAGAAACATTTACGGAGTATAAAAATTTGTTGGCGTCAGAATTTTATTTTCTTATTGAAAAGTCGATGAGTACATACACATAGATACATACATTGTGTACATATGCGTTTTGGACTCATATTGTGTCCTAAAAAAATAATTCAAATCGTTTATTTTATTCAAAATGGTTTGTTTAGAGTCCCAATAAAAAATAAACTCAATCTAATACGAGTAAAAAAAGTTTACAAAACATCTGACTTTGTTCTATAATCTAGGCCTAGTTTATGAAGAAACATTGGATGTTGTCTATATGCCTTTACCAATTTCGGATTGAGTAAAAAAGTTTACAAAATATCTAATTTTGCTTTATAATTCAATCCTAGTTTATGAAGAAACGTTGGATGTATTAATTGTATATGCCTTTATATTTTTAATAATAGGGGCCCTAAACAACCCATTTTGAGCAACAACCCATTTTGAGCAAAATGAGTAGTTTGGATCAATTTTCTGGAACCGAGATGGATCAAAAACACATATATACACAATGTATGTACCTATGTGGATGTACCTCCTACAAAGTTGTTTTCTTATAAATTGAGACAAGAATTCAAGTTTATCATTAGGTATGGGAGATATATATCATATGCCCAATTGGTCGGGGTATGTGATTCCAAATTAGATATGTCCTTAGAAATTACATTCCTACTTTTGTAAATTCTAAACGTACTAATCATGGACATATGGGGTGACATTAATATTTCTCCTCAAAACTCTCACCATCAGAACTCAGCCTTAAGTATCGCAGAATTATATAAAACTCAAACATTAATTTAATAGTAAATTACTAAATCTTAGCCAGTTGTATTGTAGCTGTTAAAATCATGAGGTACCACATGGTCAGGATCCAAGATCACCCAATAATTTTCATTTATCTTTCCAACTCGCTCTGCATTAGTTTTCATTGGCATCAATCTATACTATTTACAAATGTGTTTGTGCCTCTCAAACTTCCAAATGTCTAATCCTAAGTTCTTAATTTTGATTCTTTTAGGTTCCATTTGTTTTGATGTAAAATGTTTTATAATGTAAAATATTTTTTTAGAAAACGAACTTCAAATTTTTATTTTCCGGTATTTGGTTGGCACTTAAAAAATATTTTCAAAAATTAACAAAATAGTGTAATAGCGGGGGCGGGGGGGGGTTGGGGAAGGAGCTGAACCGGTGAAGAGATCTGAGAATATTGGAATTGAATGTGAGTTAGGACTATCTATCGAGGAAGTTGAGTAATGAGAATTGTAGTAGAAAGGTAGATGGTTTATTTCGAAAAATAACTTACGAAACATTTAAAGGTAAATCATTTCCATCCTATTAATGGAAAATGTTTTACATGTAAAATATTTTCCTCATTTTTTATACAATCAAACACTGGAACTTAAGTAAAACATTTTATCAGAAAACATTTTATACCTGAACAAACGGAGCCTTATTTTTAGAAATTGAGAGAGAGAGAGAGAGAGATTAGTGGGAAGTCACTGGGAATTAGCTTTGACGACCGACTGTACTAAGGGCAAAAACAAGGCTACGTTCTTGTAGGGCGTAGACGGATCATCGATCTTGAGAATGAATAGTTGATAGGAGTATATGATTTTTAATTATGATCGATAAGAATAATTTATTATCGGTCATAATTGATTTTTAATTTGGACCGTTGATTGATGATATCAACGATTGTGTGCTGCACTACAACCCCTGTAGGATGCCCTACAGGATCCCCGGATCCCTGCCCAATGACTCCGTTGTTAGGAGTAATTTCTACTAGTATAAAAATCACACATTTTAGTTTTGGTTTATTTTCTTTGTGTATCCTATATTTTTCACAATTTTGAACTAGCATTATACCCATTTAATGTATGGGACAGTAAAAAAAAATTCTCACTGATTTTTATTTTGTCTCCGTACATCGAACGGGCACAAACGCTAATATAAAGAATAAAAATGCTTACTCTCCATTGGGATGATGGTTAAGATGGTAAAAGATACTCCATATGTCAAAGAACGAAAATAAGTACGTACGAGGATTAGAAAAAAATGTGAGACATTTTTTTGACACCGATACTGTTCATAGTTCCCACAAAAATACGAGACTTGTAAAGGTGTTGAGGGCACCAGGTATATGGATCTCATAGGAATGTTCAGTGTAACGAAACGAAAAAGTTGGGACGCCAAGACCTCACACTAATTTTTCAGATAAGGCTAACAAAATTGCGGAACCACATAGGGACATTTGCATGTTATATCATCTAACGGTACGGAAGTAAATTGCACATGAGTCAAACCACAAGGGATAATCGGATTTTTTTCCTATACAAAATCCCAAACCAAAACAGGAAGAAGGAAACTAATTAAAGAATGAAATTTACTTCTCACTTTTCCGGTCCATCAAAAAGTGCTACCGGTGAAAGGCAGAGTAAAATGTAGACGGTGACCTTTGGAAAGTGATTTTTTTTTTTTGAATAACTCAGTGTATTCGGACGAGCTTATGAGGAGGAGAGTGATTATGCTCGCCACTGTAAGATACGATGACCTTCTCCGGATCAACCTTACTCTTCTCCACATATTTCTTCGCCGGACATTTGCTTCCCTCACTACTACACTTATAGTAGTTTCTGGGATACGGCGATGTCTTGATTGGCTTCCTACCATATTTACGCCAGTTCCAAGGATCCACCTCCACGAGATTTTCCGCCTCCACTTCCACCACCGCTGTCCGGTGACTCCTCTTCCTCTCATACCCATATGAGTCTATGGGATCGCTAATATGCTTGACATGTGGTGGCGACGGTGGTGGTGGTGGTTGTATCTGGTGATTGGATCCATCAGATAGAGAAACAGAAGATGTGGGACTACTGGTATTTGGGTCGATGGTGGCTTGGGAGTTTGTAATGAAAGTTTTGTAAACTTCTTGTAATTCCTCAAAGCCATCGTGTGATCTTCTCCCAAAAGTGTCGTCATTTTGTTCGAAAGCAAGTGAAGGGGAGAGAGTAACGGGTTCTTCTTGTGCGGTAATAGGCTTCTCCGCGGCGGCAGTGGCGGCAGCAGCAGGACTGTTGCAACTTCTCACCACAGCCCACAAATCCCAATCTAGCTCCGCCATTTTGCAATGATGAAAACTGAATGTGGGGATTTTGTTGGACTTCACCAAGCATATTTAATTACCCAGTTAATACCTTGCTGTAATATCTATTCAAATTTATAAAAATCTCTTAAGGGCATGGGAATCTAAGATCGCTTGTGCATTAATTGACCACAATTAACTCACCTAATTTATTCAGTGGATAGTTACAGTAAGAAAATCTAGATGGATCGCAGCAAAGAAAAGAAGAAAATCTTCATAAAAACACACTTGCCAAAGAGAGAAAAGAGGACAACAAGGTTCCAGCCATAGTTTCTCTTTATAGAAAATAAGTTTAAATAAGTATTGCTCTCTCATTGAGTGTGCATATGAGCTTCTTGCGTGCAATATTGCTTTAAATACATTGACATGTGTAACAAGATTTTCATTCCGTTCGAGCTCAAAGTTCGCTAAACAAACAAATCTGAACATTCTAAAATTGGGTTCAGATCGGCTCATTTGTAGCCTTAATCATGACAAATTATGGTATTGTGAATCATAAATTGTTCCCATATAGCCTTTTTTTTTTTATAACTTAGACGTCTGGATCAGCTTACACTCACCTTAACAAATCTTGTGGGACCTATTCCATTGTCCACTAGCGGGAGCCCCAATTAAATTCAAATATGGACCGGCCCCTAAGGAGTAGTTGATAGCATCTGAGAGGTTTCGAACTTGATACCTAAAGAGGAAACAAGCCTCTAAGTCACAAGCCTTGACAACCAAGTCAATCCCTTGAGATCTTTTTTTCTTTTATCCAAGAAAATCCTAATCTATACTATACTAGGGGAAAGGGGAGGGTGGGCTGTGAACCCTTACCAAATGAAGAGCCCTTTGAGGGTTCCTTCCCATACTCTTGACGCTGGCCAAGCTCAAGAGGGTGCCCTGGTTTTTTATCCTATTGAGCATGGCCAGGAACTTCAAAGTTTGACAAGATCCTATAGAAGTGGAGATTGGGGTTTCAGACCGTATTTTCTCTGAATCAATTGATGCTTGCTCTGTCCATCCTCCACAAATTGCTCAGACAGAACCTCTCCCTAGTGTAAGGGCCAGAGAACAACTATCACTTGGAACAGATTTTGTTATTGTTGAGTTCTCTCCTGATGATGCTAAACACGTGCAAGAGGCTTATAGCACTCAATACAGGTCTCTTTGCAACAAAATCAGGAGAACGATGTTAAACGTATCAGCCTCGGAGCCAACAGCAAGTTTTGCAGCCAGTACTACTTCTGGCCTCACTCCAGTCCAGAAGAAACAGTTGATCCAGTGGTAGTTATTGCTACTCGTATAGGCTATGGCCATTGGCGGTGTGGATATATGCACCTGCTCCAACCTCCGCCCTCTATCTTCTTGCCATACACAAATTGATTCTAGCTAGCCAAGTTGGTTCCTCTTCTCAGGAGTTGAACATTCTGTAAATGCTCGCAAAGGAAATCTTCAAGTGGGTTCTACCTGGCACATCTTCTCAAGGATTTGAGCATCCTTTAGATACTCTTAAAACCAGGCAATGATGATGATATGCAGGAGAGAACTCCTAAATAAGCCCAGTATGCAATAAAGCCATTGAAATTGACAAAGGTTCAGAGGAGGAAACAATTTGTATTTCTTCAATACCTTAAACTTCCGACGCTGGTCATTATACAATAGCCTTTTCCGAGGAGGAATTGAATACTTTCAAAGCTCAATTAGAATATGTAATCCAATATGCATCACAGTCCAGAGCTTTATCTCTTGCCCCAAGTGACGATATCTTGACAGAGATCAATAAGCTTATGAGTTTGATTGAGTATCTTTCTTCTGTCCCAAACCTTCCAACATTGACATCCAAACCGTGGGAGAGTTACTTAGGGGTTTGACGAGTTTGTGGTTGTTCGGTCTGGATGTGCCAACTCAGTTGAGATATACTTCTTTGATAATAATGCTATTTTCCATCATATTAGCTAGTTGTAATATCTACTCAAGTTAATAAAATCATTTTTCTTGTTACAAAAAAAAGGGGTTAGCCATGGATGATCCCTCTGATGAGCTGTTGGTTTCAAGACTTGCTGCACTGTTCTTGCAAATCGAGACGTTCTAAAAACTCAATGGGAAGAAAGACTACTAGACTAGTTGTCTTCCGAGCTTGCAATTCCAACTACATCTTCACCCATCAGCAATCAATGAAAGGGCAAAGATTTCAGTACACAACCTCTGATTACAGAGCTTAGAGCAGCAGAGTTGATCAGGTTATGCTGGACCTCTAGCAGGGAATCGCAGAATCCACACACCCACAGCAGTAGGAATGGACCGCCACAGGCGTTTGTTCCAACGTACCCAACATTGTACACTAAATATTCAAGCAATAATGTAAGTTCCATGGTGGTGGCAACGTAGAGTATGCTCCAAATTGAATGTTCCAGCTGGCAAAGTGGAACAAGGAGTACCTCACATGGTGCCAGACAACTTGCCTCTTTGCCGGGCAAACTGCAGTTGAGGTAGAATTATATCAAACAAATGCTTTCTCAAATCAACTGCTTCCTGCAATCATTATGTTACCAATATATCAAAAGCAGAGCATGTCGATAACACAGCAGGTAACTATTTTGGAGGCACAGGGAGGGATTCAGGAATTTACTATAGTGGATTTTTCAAAGAAACCGAGCAATTCTGTCATTTCAATTACAGAATTACCCACAATTATTATCTTCGGTCAATGGCGGGCTACCCGCTACACCAACATCTAACCCGTCCACACCACACCACAATTATATTTGCATGGGACAGTAAACATCTACACATGATAATGCCATTGAATGAAACATACAAAGAGAAGGAAACCATTACTTCTACATTCTTTCATCTGCGCAACCATAAGGCAAAAGTAAACCAATTATGCATCATAGCAAACAACCGAGTGTTTGATGTGTCACATCTCTAGGTCTTAAGTGGAGGCTGGAGGAAGAACATTTTGAAGTTGCGGGTCAAAATCCACTTTCAGGAATGGATATGATCCTCCAGCTTATAACCAAGTCATTTAAATGAAAGGCCACACAGGGTCAAAGAGAGAGCCCGTCAAAATTGAGGATGTATCAGATGATCCATTGGAATTGATATTTAAGATATTCGTGAAGAAAGTGCATGCTGATCAGGCAAGTGACCTTCTATAATTTTCAAAATGGTAAATGCTGACATCCTCCCTCAGAATAATTACTCTCCAAATCCAAGAAAGTACAATACTCCTGCAGATCCCTTGGACCGACCACCCAAAATTCCAATTGAGGATCTTTTTAAAGCAACTGAACAAACAGAGCCTTTCCCATGCGACAAAGAAACAGCCGTGAATGTTGGTGGTGCACTTGCTGATTCGTTGATAGTTTTACAGGCCAGATCACCGGCATAAATAAGCAAGACCACGTCCAGATGAGAAAGAAATGCAAGTTTTGTACAGTCAAATAAAGTTGCTGAATTTATGATGCTAATGAATGACCTTCTGCAGCTTTGCCTAACCGAATTCAGATATATGCTTCATGAGTAAAATAATCTTTCTTTCCACTTGTAGCTCAAACTTACATGTAACTTCATCCAAGTCTTGACTCACCAATCACCAATAATCACCACAAGAACATAACCCATCTTTAAAATGGTGGAACCTACGGATATCACGCATAACAATCTCACGGCACATGAGCTTAGAAATGAGTTTCGAAACAGTGTGGCAATCTGCACATATTCGAAGGTTTTTGGTGATCCTAATTACTGCCCCTGGGCCCGTATTAATTAGAGCAAATGCAATGGCCAATCTCTCGCTATGATCCCAAAGCATCTTTTCCTTCACTTCCTCTTCAACATCATAGAACACTGAACTTGTGTCAGGCTTATGTCCAACCTCTTTGAGCCGCTGACTCAACTCATTTAACTTGTCATAGATAGCATCTTTCTGTTCGTGTGACTTATCACCAACTAAGAACCTATGAACCACCTTATCCAACTCTGTAAAGCTGAAGCCTGGTGGTTTCCGCAGTCCCTTCCGTCTAACCAAGGCTCTCACCTTTTCCACATCATCCCATCTGTTCTCGGAAGCATATAAATTGGAAAGACATACGTAGCTACCCACTCCTTTTGGGTTCATTTCAAAAACTTTATGGGCTGAAAGCTCAGCTAGCTCGACATTTTTATGGAGCCGAGAAGCAGAAAGGAGAGAAGCCCACATATCACATGTGGGTTTAATTTCCATTGCTTTGATAAACTCATAGGCTTCATCTAGATATCCTGCTCGGCCAAGAAGGTCTATTAAACAGGAAAAATGAGCAAGTCTAGGCTGCACGTTATACTTTTTCTCCATACTATGAAATATTTCTTTACCTTCATTAACTAATCCTGCATGGCTACATGCTGTCAAAACAGAGGTAAAAACACCCTCATCTGGAGTGATACCAATACCCATCATATCATGAAAAATGGAGAGGGCCTCTCTTCCCATCCCGTGGAGTCCGTATCCTGAAACCATAGCACTCCAAGAAACCAAAGTTTTTTCAGCCATCTCATCAAAAACACGACGTGAACATGCTAAATCTCCACACTTTGAATATGAGTCTATAAGGGCAGTTCCCACCATAGAATGTGACCTAAACCCTTGCTTGATAATATACGAGTGAACAGACATGCTGAACTGCAAGGCTGTGATTTTATAACAAGCTCCAAGCACAGACACGAGAGTTACTTGATCAAGGTTCACTCCCTGCAAAACCATTTGACAAAAAAGTCTCAGGCTTTCCAAAGCATCAGCATTCTTCGAATAACCAGAAACCAGCGAATTCCATGACACAGTATCTTTCCACGTCACCTCCTTGAAACATTGCCTTGCAGCCACCATAGAATTACAACTACAATACAGTTCAATCAGAGAGTTGATCAGAAAGCCATTAACGCGTATTAAATCATTACGTACAACATAAGCATGGATTACTTTGCCCAGTTTCAATGATGACATATCAACACAGGCAGAGAGTAAACCAAGCAAAGTAGCACAATCTGGAACTAACCCACTTCTCCCCATCATTTGAAACACCAAAAATGCCTCTTTCGGCTCCCCATTCCTCACGTAACCCGAAATCATCGTGTTCCAAGAAGTCAAATCTCTGTCAGGCATTCTATCAAACACCATCTTCACCATGTCCATTTCCCCAAACTTTGAGTACATAGCTAAAAGACAATTACCCACATAAACATCTGTCTTAAACCCACAAACAACAACCTCACAGTGAACTCTCCTCCCAATTTCAACAACACCCAAATCACCACAAGCCTTCAGAACAAAGGGGTACGTAAAATTATCTGGCTTTTGCCCAAAACTCATCATTTCGCGGTACAAAACAAGGGACTTCATACACTGGCCATTGCAAGCGTAGCCCCTAATCATGGAGTTCCACAAGAACGCATTTTTCAACACAATGCGGTCGAATATCACCCGGGCTTCGCCCAGGCGGCCGCAATTCGCATAGAAGGCGGCGAGTTTGGTGTAGAGATAGGTGTTGTTTTGGAGAGTGTTGGAAGAGATCATGTGGGCGTGGAGTTGTTGGCCGAGCTGGAGGGATTTTTTGTTGGTGAGGGATTGTAATAGGGTTCCACATTGTAGGGAGGTGAGAGGTTGGTTGATGGTGGTAAGTGTGAACTGGGTGGGGGAGGGAGTGGTGGTGTATATGGGTGAGAGTAGAATTGGGAGTTTGTTGAGGTGGTTTATGGTGGGGTGTTTGAGGAAATTGGGAGAGAGGATGGCATTCATGAAGGGGAGAGTCAAAGAATGGGTTGTTGAGAAGTTGGACTGTAGAAGACGATTGAGAGCTCGGCAGTTTAGGAAATGGTGGGAGGTTCAGAGGTTTAGCTGCCAAGCCTGGTGCCACTCCAACAAATTTAAGATTAAGGTTGTGTTACACATCAGAAAGTTAAGGCTGTGTTTAAAAAATAAAAAAATTTGGTATTATCATTTCTCTTTACTTTGGTTTCTCGCCGAAAAATATAGTTTACTTTTCCAATAATTTTAACCGTAAAGCTACGGAGACCAACTGGTTCTCTACCGAAATCGTACCGATGGTTGCGTTAGGCTGTTTCCGGCCACCGCACGGTCGATCCGAGCCGTCCAAAAATTCTATAAAAAAAAACGAGGGGACCTATGCAAGAATCAATAGCATCTAATGTGTGTAAATACTCAATCCAAACATCCATTTTTTTGTATATATATGTATCGGGGCGGTTCAATAGACAACTATTTAGACACCTAAAAAAACACCTCATAGTTTCCGATCAAATTTTGATGATCCGAGCCGCTCAATGTGATCAAAACGTGATTTTAAGGGTACCCGCGAGAAATCGGCAAAAAAAAAGACCGAAAAGGGCTTGATCTGAGCAGTTTTTAGCTTAGATTTAATGAACGGTTCAATTAAAAACTGCTTAAAACAAGCACTTTCCGGTCATTTTTTTGGGCTAATTTCTCATAGGCACCCTTAAAATCACATTCTGCACACATTGAACGGTTCGGATCATAAAAATTTGATCGGGAACTATGTGATTGAGATTTGGGGTGTTTTTTTAGGTGTCTAAATAGTTGTCCATTGAACCGTCCCGTGTATGTATATACAAATAAATTAATATTTCATTTATTTGTTTTTATTTTTTCAATCTCATCACTCATTAATATGGAGTATTTTATTTTCTTATCAAAACCCTCTCAATAATAACCTTATTAGTTATTAGTGGAGATTTAGGCTCTGTTTGGAACTTGTGGAAAGGAAAAGAAAGGAAAGGAAAATAAAAGAGAAGGAAAATGAGAGGAAAATGGGAGGGAAAGTTTACTATTCACTACACTCAAAAATTTTATTTTCTTTCCTCTTTCTCTTCAAACCAAACAATGGAAAGGAAAATTTTTTAATTTTCCTTTCCTTTCCTTTCTTTTCCATAAGTTCCAAACAGAGCCTTAAGGGTGGATGAGGATCCGATTATTTTCAACCCCGACAACCCGATTTCCTCCGATTTGATTCCGCCCTGATACGAAACGGAACTGGGATGGGTACTATAAATCCGACTCCGCTTCACCCGTTGCCATCCTAGAGGTAAGGCTAAAAAAGGGGGAAAAAAATGGTAGTTTCTCATTGGAATTTTATTGTTACCTACTTTTTCATTTTTTTCTCTTACTAAAAGGAAGAGCAGAGAGAAATGGAGATCCTCCTGGCAACCGAATTGGCGCGGGAAGAAACATATTTCTTGAACACACCAATCTCTTCTCACAACGCCATCGTCTTTGCAGGTATAAACCCACTTGCATTCTTGTGCTCTCCAACATGGGTTTTTTGCCTTGGTTAGCTTTTGTTTGCAATTGCTGCGACTGCAATTTTGTTCACCACCCTGAAAAAAGGTGAACATTACCTCTTTTCTATTAATTGAAATTGAAACGGTACAGATTCCACTACAAAATGATATCATGCTTACCATGCAATATACTTTTTGGCAAGTTTGACATCACTTTATGACTTAATGGTAGGATCTACGTCATTTCAACTAACAGGGAGGAGGGTAATGGTCACCCTCTTAAATCAACTCAATTACTGTGCACTGAGTAAATTTGTTTACAAGTCTGTGTACAGTACGATGAATTTGCTCACCCAGATCTCATTTTCATAAAACCTGCCCGGCGGGACCATTTGTTTGATCAAGTATATACACAGAATCTACATAATTTTTTTTCTGAAAAAAATGTATTATTTTTCAGTCCTCTTATGCGGACCGGACAAACTTTATGGGACGGAGGTAGTACCAAATATCCGGATTTTGGTTAAAATATTTACGAGCTGGATCAAAAATGCCTCGAATGTATCCATGCATGAAGTTCAGGATATACAATACATAGGGATGTGACATTATTAACCCAATCACTATTAATTCGGTGGAATGGTCTTTCCTTCACTGTTAACTCCGTCAAACAAATGGGGCGCTGAATACGTTAGGTGATCAATTTTGCTAAGCATCTAGGAAATGTAAGTTGCTATTATGGCAGATGTATGGAATGTAATTTGTAATGGCAAACCAATCAGCTGCAAATCTTCAAAAATATTGCAACTGATATTTGTTTGGCATTGTCCACGAGTTTCACTATCCTTTTCATGCCTGGTTAAATAAATAAGGGATGAACCATTCCTACTAATTTCTCTCTCAAAAGTCTTTGTTTTGATCTCTTTTCTGGGTTGTCCAAAGACAGGAACAGGAACAGTTTCTTGCCGTGCTCGTAACTTTTTGCCCTTTTTTTTGGGTGTGAGTGTGTGTACCATGGCTCGAACCCTTGAATGGCAAATGACACCACAAGAATGCCACCACTACGGAAATCAAAGCTTTGGTGTAACTTATCGCCCTTGTTTATTCATATGCTGCGATATGCTCCCAAGATGAATCAAGTTTTAAGATAAAACCCCAGTAACTTGTGAAAGTCTAATGTTGTATGGAATATTTGTTGTGGTGCACACCATATTCTCTCTTCTTCCACAAGAACAGAAAAAATGATGACCTTACCACAGCCTTAGCCCAGCAGATGTTCACCTCTAAGTGGCATTTTCTGAAAGCCCCCCTACTTCAGTTCAAAGCCAAAATTACTTCTTCTGATTGTTTGGTGGTATATCTTCTATATTTGATGGATCATGAACTTATTCAAATAAAGTAAAAACAATAAGATTTTCTGCCGAAAAGAAGCACCTTTCTCTCTTTTTCCTGCTTTTGATAGTGAGATAACTGATAAATTTAAGGGATGCTTTTAACCCCCTTTTTAGTGTCTTCTTATTGCAATACAAATTCAAGATAACCATATAACAGTCGTCAAGCAAATTCAGCCGAGGAGCCACTTGAATCCATACTAACAACTGCAAGGAAATTCCTTCATATGGCTTTATCGAGAACAATCTCCCGGCTCCCTTTTCATTCCCAGCGTTCAAACAGGAGAAGCATGCTAAAAGGCAACTTGGTGATTAAGTTGTATTGAAACAATTGCTTCCTGCTGTTGTGTAGATAAAACAGGAAGAAAAGGAATGGCCTTAGTTTTTGAGAGTTTCCGGAAAGTCCTCTTGGCTACTGGATTGGAAAATCTGGACACGTTTGCTGGTAAATATTGTCAATTCATGGATGCGATTTCTTCTTGGACATGTTAGATTCTGGTAGCTTTGAGTAATAGTTATTGGCAAATACTAGCCATGCATTGTTGTGTTGCTTGTATACTAGTGGATTTTGTTAGATTCAGGTATTTTGGAAATTTGTTTGTGGAATTACTTGCTCTACGACTGTTGTCTGACCATTATTGAGATAACATTTTGATCTTAGGAGGACGACCGTTATTCGAGTCTGTTGGAAAACGTCCACTGTGTTACAATCTGCATGTCCTCTCTTACCGAAGAAAAGGATTAAGAAAGCAAAAAACTTTCACAATATTTCAAACAAAGAACTAGTAATTGCTTATTTCCACATGGTCTTTAACTTTTAAAATTTGTCTTTCACTTAATTTCAAATCATGCCTGAATTAGCGGAACTTAGATTCTCAAAGAAATGATATTGGTTCATGCAGGACATATTTGCAGCTGCAGTCCTCTAACTGCAGTGTAGGAGGGAAAACATTTAGCACAAGGGAGCTACCAGTGACTTGCGTGTTGCCCCAAAAAGTCATCCAGTGTCGTACACAGCCTGAAAATAGAAGCCTAAGACAAGAAGAACGGATTTTAGTCTTACAGCTTTTGCTTAAAGAGTTCAGTAATGACCACTGATCCCATAGATTATAAGAGCATCCAGGGGCGGACATACGTTGGGGCACACACTCAAATTCAAACAATTCTAATAATGATCTTAAATGTTTTTCATAGGGATACTAGTGTCCTACTATATTTTAGCATACTGCACTTGTATACATCTCGAAAACTCGCATACCTCTGATTCTATGTCTCAACTTTCATCCTAGAGTTGATTTACAGGTATTAGTTTGTATTATATCTCTCTATTTTGGGCATCAAATTCTTGGTACTATTTGTTTCTAACAGTCTTAGAGAAACATATTAGCAGGCATTCAGTGATAGAACCATCTCAATCCCGATTACAATTAACAAGGAGCCGCCACAAAGTTTGTTTTTTAGGTTTGCCACTGCGAGCATCTGAACTTAGATTTCAGATGAATTCGTCCTAGTTGTTAGAAAGACATCTATGCATGTTTCTCATAAGCTAGATAGTCTCAATCGATTATCCCAGCAGTGGTGGTGGGGTGGGGGAAGGGATATTTTCCAAAATATTTGGGTAAAAGTAAAAAAAATTTACTCTTCTGATTCGTCTTGTCAAGACAATCCATAATCCACAAAAGTTCGGCGCAAAACCAACAAATACAAAAAAAATTGAACAAGGACAAAAAGTGCTTTGCTTAGCGGAACACCATCTAATTCTTTGTTTGTGGAATTAATGCAGCTGTTAATATACACCTGCCAGGAGCTCCATAATCCCATGTCAGGATGTAAAAAGTGTATTAAATGAGTACTCTCCACAATCAGAAAAAGCTGGACTGAGATCTTATCATAACTTTTACATATCTGCTTTAGGATTATGCACTAATTCTCCTGAAGATTGAGCAGATTTTCTGACAACATCTTATACTAACTGGCCTAAGCAAATCTTTCATGATTATGCCCTTTAGGAATTTTGGACAAGTGGTGATTAGAGATAAGGATGTTCCCTTAATTTGTGGTCAGAGCAGATAATAATGCATTGACTCCTCCTGCTAACTTGAGATATGTTCTCTTCCTAGTCACGGGCCAGACCTCTTCTTTACAACCTTCCTCCTCGATTTCCCATTTACCACATCCATGGGTCGGAACAAGCTCTCCGTGAGGAAAATCGATAATCAAACCTCTCGACAAGTAATGTATTCGAAGCGCAAAGATGCCATTGTCAAAAAAGCAAATGAACTCTCAGTTTTATGCGATACAGATGTTGGTCTTCTAATGTTTTCTCCTACTGGTCGATTTACTTGCTTCGCAAGCAATGGAAGGTTGATTTGGAAGGGACACTTATTTTACGTTTCTTTTTCGTACTCGCTTTTGTTTTCCTTTCGTATATGTTCTCACCATTTTTCTATCTTTTGACAGGGTTGAGGATATCTTCTTGCGATTTATTAGCCGGCCTGACGAACTGAAAGGGGGGTATGTTTTGTTGCAACATCTTACTTTTCTGTTTATATAGAGATATATCTTAAGTTGTGTGCTCACCCAAGTCATATTTGACTCTCTTTTTCCCAACCCTGATACTTCTCCGAGTATGCAGGCCTATAGCGGATGAAGAGGTAATCGTAACTCTCTTTCCCTGGGAGTATGTGCATGAGGTTCATGGAGGTGTATGTAGGTAACCAAATATCAATTTTGTAATTGCAGTATTTATCCGGAAGGCTCAAGCAGTTGAAGCAAGAAGGAGAAATGCTGGAAAAGATAGCCAAGTCTCTCTCTCTCTCTCTCTCTCTCTCTCTCTCTCTCTCTCTCTCTCTCTCTCTCAATACATCAATGAATAAGCGGGGAAATGAATGGGCACAAAAACTT
>BPLS01000172.1:1077161-1096697 GCA_019656275.1 Rhododendron kiyosumense | reverse complement strand
GAAAACCATAATCAAGAACTACCCAAAGAAACAGCAGAATCTGAATCATCTGAAGATGATGAAGAAGAAGATGATGATGAAGGAGAACAACAGGTACAGAGCAACATACTCTCTGTCCAAAAACCCGCTCCAACAACCGCTGCCGCGACAAAAACCCCAGAACCCAACTCGCCGTCGGACTCCGACTCTGGATCCGACTCCGAAACCCGCTCGGCCCAAACCTCTCCCACCGCCTCCGATTTCACCATCAAGCCCATCGCTTCCAAGCCCATGGAAAACTCCAAGAAACCCACCTCTAAACCATCTGCCAAACGCCCCGTTACAGAGACCGATGAAAAGAATCCCAAGAAAAAGGCCAAGGTTGAGGAGGAGGAGAAGAAGTCTGGTGGCTCGGTTAATCGGTTGTGGAGCGAGGATGATGAGACTGTGATACTTAAGGGGATGGCTGACTTCCAGTCGAAGAAAGGGGCGGACCCTTCTTCGCTCACGGGTGAGTTTCATGAGTTTATTAGGAAATCGCTTAGTGTCGAAGTTTCGAGGAGTCAGTTGATGGATAAGGTTAGGAGGCTGAAGAAGAAGTACGAGATCAATGCTGGGAAGGGGGAGAAGGGGGCAGACCCGGTTTTTTCGAAGCCCCATGAACACAAGTGCTTTGAGCTTTCGAAGAAGGTGTGGGGAGCTGGAAAGTATATTAGTAATGGAGTTGATGAGAATGGGAACAATGGGAAGAGTGGGAATAAGAGAGCGAGGAAGACGGTTAAGCTGGAAGATTCTGTAGCTTTGCAGCCTAAAGAGAATGGGAAAGGGGTTGTTGGGTTGAAAGGAGAGATGAAGGATGTGAAGGTTGAGGATAAGTTGGGGGATTTTTGGTCTGCTTACCCGTGCTTGAAACAGTCGATTGAGACGGAGGTGCCTTCAGATGTGTCAATGAAGGAGCCAGTGAAGAGTTTTATGATGGAGAATATGAGTATGATTGGGAAGGCAAAGGCAAAGGAGCTGGAGAAGAAGTGGAAGAGTTTGCGCGAGGATGAAGTCGCGTTATATCTGAAGCGGGTGGGGTTGATGAACGAGCAGACAAAGCTGGTGTTGGATGCAATGAAGGCTTCGAAGGATTAGGGTTTTGTAGGAGGTAAATCACTGGTGCAGTATTATGCTTTTGATAAAAATGGTTTGAATCATCGATTTGCAGATGGAGGTTTTTTTTTGTTGGGTTAAATCCACAGGGCTTTTGCAATTTTGGTTAAAGTTGCTATTTGTGGTTCTGCGTAGCAACTGTTATATCAATAGCCTTGAAATCGTTTTGGTTGAACTTGTTTCATTTGGTTTTATCTTAATATTGCTGGTTTTGTTATGGCTCTGTTTTCCGTCTTTGGTCTGTGGATGTGATGTTTGTAATTCTTGTTATCTAGATTTGTGCTTGTTACTGGAAATCACCGTAGAGTTCCTCAACAGTCCTCAATATGTGCTTTGGTTGGGGAACTAAATAACTATGTTGACTTGATTTTATTTCGAATGTGATAGTGTGGAGACTGTAATGTTGCCACAATGCCTTTTATTCGTTATTGATTCTTCCTGACGCACAAGGTGCGGTGTTACCCTTGGCTATTGATGCCCACTTGCTCTTTTACATTTGATTGAAGGGGTGATTTCAACAAAATCTAAGATGCATTGTTGCTTTGAGCTTCAGTATAATGAGCATCAAGCAGAGTTGGCTGTGTGTAAAAGTTGAAAACTGCTATTTTCGTGAAAATGGTTATCTTAATAACATGTTGTCTCAAGTGATGGTATTATATATTTCTATATTTGACTCTGAACTACCAATTGCCTGAAATTTTACTGAAATACTAGCAGTGGAAACTGATATTCCTCAGACCTTAATGTAATTGCCTCCAACATTATTTCCTTTGTGTATGAAACTGCCATTTTGCTCAGGGTTTGGTTGGATGCAGTGTTGCCTTTGCCTGTGCTCTTCGTTGCTTCTATTGTAGGCAGTACAGTGTTTCCTTGAGACATATTTTGGTTAGATCCGAAACTACAAGGGCAACTTAGAACAATTTGCATTAAGTTGCTGCTCACATTATGCTGGGAGTCTTGGGAGTGGGACCTAAACGCGTCCCTTTTTCTAGATGCAACCTTAGTCTTTGGGAAGATTTACTTGATGTTGATTCTGCGTTATCTTTCTTTTTGTTTTTCTTCTGGCACATCTCATCTCTTATTAATCTCACGACTTCATGGTTTATGGGGAAAAAGGAAGCGCTGCTGTTTTGCTTTTAGGCTTTGTTATCTGCACCCTGTTTCTTTTGTTGAAGTTGTATTCCTACAGTTGTTGGAGCTAATCCTTATTGGTTATTGCTATGAGCTGATCTTGACATTTACATTTCATACGAAAGCTTTGAAATTTTATGTCCTGTTCTTTCTTTACACCTCCTAGTTGCATACAGAGTTACTCACACATCCTCATAGTCCATTGAGTGGTACTGGTGACTAGAAGGGTGTAGGGCATTAGTAGTTTCACGGGATTCGGTGTACGGATATCTCCATCTTTCCGGGTCTTTTTCTTGCTCGTTTTCAAGTTTCACTATGGGACATACTCATTCCCCTCAATATGGCCAAACAACTTTAGAATCTAAAACTTCAACTTTATGTCCATGTCGATCAGAGGTTCGGCTTCCTCATGTCGACCCTTTCTTGACTCAAACTTTGTTGTTCAGCGAAGTCCATCTAGTTTGTTAGTCTGCCAAATTCTCACTTGTTCTACAAAGCCTACGTTTATAGTGGGAAAAATCATGCTTCAGCTGTTGTATGTTTGCCAAAAAAAAAAATCCCTCTAGCTCATAGATCTAGTGTCTTGAAGCTACTTGACTTGGGAATATAATTCTAGTACGTAGTTTTTTTCTGGTACCAATAACGTCATACGGTCTACCCATTTGTCAAGCTCTGCACTCAATCCAGTTGCACAACTTGTGAAATCTTCTTGTGAAGGACGATGGCAAAACTGCTCTGGCAATGTATTCGTATGAAGAACTTACTGACTTGCTGAGAGTGGTACCTCTCCTCTCGAGACGGCAACTATGATCCAGCTCAATGTGAGAATACACAATGGCTACACCATGACGAATATCCGCCAACTACAAAGCCATGAACTTGGAGCTTGTCCCCGAATTGCAACGTTACGGACTATGAATGATTTTTCTCTTTTCTATCATGACAACTCTTGTTCCACACCTTTTTAACATCCCCGGCCCCTACTCCAATACCAGGTTTGGTTTCTTTACCTTAGCCGCACCACAAGATAGCTGCAATACACAAACATGTGCGGTCCGTACTGCTATGTTTTGGTTCAGTGACCTGATCAACGTGAGACACTTTGGTGATTAAGGGCTAGATATATATATAACGATAGCTTACTCTTGAGTGGGGTATGAGTTTTTAAAGAAGAAAGACAGCGATTTCATGCGATAGATGAAGATAATTGTAATGAGCGTGGAATATTCCCTGGGATGCTACTGCCGATGTTGAGCCTTTTCTTTTAGTTCTGGCAAAAAGAAAAAGAAGCAAAATCCACCCGATTGAAAAGTTAACCCGAATCCCTACGTCGTGTCCTTATTAATTATGTGCCTTGTCTACTAGAAATTGAAGGGAAAAGAAAAGCATGATTTCCCTTTTTTGGCAATGGGTTGAAACAAGCTCGTCATCTATAATAACTCCGCTTCATCCCCCAATTGCGGGAAATCTGGTACGCAACTGAGAACACAAATACGAAAACAGAGGCACAAAGGAAGATGTAGAATTGCGAGTGTTAAGAGACTTGCACGCACTAACAATAAGCTTGTAGAGGATGGATTTACACCTGCTTAAAAATGGATGATGCATGTACCAACACGTATAAACTCTTGAAGAACAACCATCAACCTTGCATCCAAACCACAGATGATGTTCAGACACCAACGAAATGACGTGCCAAGGCAATGGGCACTGTCTATACCTAAAGCAACCAAGGAAGCAGGCAAAAGCGTGTCAAACAGAACACCTATTGAGGTGAAATGAGGCAATAACATAGTGGAGACGAATTACTAATTACCGTAAAGGTCTTGTACATGACACAATGCAGGTAACTAGTGACAAGCGAAAACGGTGCCGACACTTTCATATTGAGGAAGTAGATTGTTAAGAGAGAACTTCCAAATTACCAAAATCCATAAACCAGGAAAAGGCAAATGTTTTTCAACTTTCCACCCAGTCATCCGTGCTTGGTGTAAAACCTATACCAAGCTTAAAAGCAACAAAATCTCAAACTTATATGGAAACTTTGCATATTACTTAAGCACTCTTCAACTAGAGCAGAGCTGCAGAAAGAAAGAGTAATCGGGCTATACTTGTTTTTGTTTTTGGTGAAAAAGAAACTAAAAAACAAAAGGGAACAAAACAAACTATGGTCTCTCGTAGGAAACTCCGGCCAAATCAGCTGCCAGGAGATCCTTCACATCATCCGAAGGAGTAGCAAAAGGCACCATTTGATCATCTTGGTGACTCGGTGAGCGCCCACTTTAGCCATTTTGTCAGCAAGCTTGTTGCCTTCGTGTAAGATATGTTTCAGAGAGCATCCAGTTGATTGCACAGCACTCACTTGCTAAGCTAGGGGCATCAGGAGAGCAACCTATCATTGATAATTTGCACCGCATTGGATTAGTCAGATTCTATTTGTAGGGAAGCCATTCCTTGGCCATGGATCAATGCAAAGCCTCTGAGGAGGCCCCATAGCTAGCTCTATTTCCAAGCTTGAGCAATCTTGCAACTTGCCGTAAAATCCGAGTATCCAGACGCTCTTTTCTCTCTCTCTCAGAACTCCTCCAAATCCTGTTGGTTGGTCCAAATTATTTCTTTTGGTTTTTTCTAAAATATATTTATCAATTCTATGTTGTTTTCTCCATGGGTTTCGACGAGTATATATAGAAAAAAGAAAAACAAAAAAAGGATGATTTATTGTTTTTCCCATCTTTTTCAATTTTGAGACATACTAATTGTTTTACTTTTGTAATCACTCTTGATGAGACGAATTCTAAGAATATAAAGAGTAAGGGCAACTTTGGTACAAAAAATGAGTTGAGGATGGAAACATAACTCTTTAAAATGATCAAGATGGATTTATAATTTAAAAGGGTTCTGAGGATTATTCTTTTTAAATCACCATTCTTTTAATTGGACACAAAGCCTATAATTTGAAGTTCGGTTCCTGTCCAATTCTCCTATAATTTGAAGATACTCCAAGCCCATAAAAAGCATGAACACGGCAATTACGTAGATCTAATGGCCACGAATAAACAACTCTTCCTCTTTCTTTATGTTAAGGATCGATCAGAACTATACATTTTCAGAGCTATCAATATTTACTCAATTACAATAATAGAGCACTACATCAATGATGTGAGCTTGTGAGGTTCACAATAATTAAATCAAATCCAAGAAATCTATATAATATGGAAGAGTGGTTTTCAAATCCCCTATATTTTCTTCTATGTTTTGGACCATAGGATCAGTACATATTTTTTCAACTGCTAAGATCTACAGGTAGAAGGGCTAACGATATATTTGAAAATGATGATACAGATATTCCTATCGTTTATCTTGCTATCTGAAAATATGGGAAGTGCTTGCGACCTTAATGTGCGTTGCAATAAGAATACCCCAAGCGTAGGGCTAGGTCGGTTGTAAGCATAATAAAACCCGGAAGTCCGGGATCGAATCCACAAGAAGCGCACTCGTAGCTTGTTCGGAAGTTAGCTTGTAGTGAGGTTTTAGCGTTAGGATCGCCAACCAAATTCGGCGTTGAGACGGCCAACTGGACGATTTAGTTAACTGGCTACTTAACCTAACTATGGCTTTTTGACGGGAAATTAAACTAAAGGCAAGGTTTAGGGATAATCAACACCCACAACACAAGGATAAGCTCGATTCTTCTCTTTTGACAGAAGTATTAAACATGGCTAGGGCTCTTTTAATTCATTTCGACAAACACGAAGAGGGACATCGCTCTAAGCATCAAATGTGGCAAAATGGCTTAACTCTTGCCTACATTGGATCAAAGAGATTAACACCTCTAAGTTTTGATACATAAAATCAGTCCTAACCCCTGCTTAAGCTAGAAAATGGAGTTTTTCAAGAGAAGAACGAGCTACACCCTTAGCTACGAGATGTTAACCATCCCACAACCCAACCTTGGTACTCTACTCACTCATAGTACAAGGAAAGATGAAATGAGCTAGGGTAGGAAAGATGAGAAGTAACATCACTCTGAAAATGGAAATAAAAACTAGATTAATGAAGATCTTGAAGTCACTTACAATATTAATGAAGAACAAAACCCCCCAACTTCTCCAATCAATGCTCCATTAATGAGAGAGAATGAGAGTTGGTGAGGAGAGAGCGGTAGAGAGAGAAAGAGCTGAGTTAAAATGATACCACATAACCCTAAAAACGTGCAAATGGGGTATTTATAGTACCCCTTTAAAGTAACAAAAGAAAAAGAAAAAGAAAATAGAAATCTGCAGAACTGGAGAATTCCCTACCGGTAGGACCTGACTACCTACCGGTAGAACGGCTTCGGGCAAAAGGGGTGAGCCGAGAAATCTGGTTTCCTACCGGTAGGCATTGATCTCCTACCGGTAGAACTTGGCTGGCACATTTTGTGGACTCTCTGGACATAAATTGAACCGGTAGAGGTGGGCCTCCTACCGGTAGAACTGGGTTTATACCGGTAGGCATTGATCTCCTACCGGTAGAACTTCCTCTTCAAGCAATATTTCACCAGCTTCTTCTGGGCTTCTCCAAACTCTTTGGGGGCTTGACACTGCTCGTCCGGGCCCCGGTATTGCTCCACTTGGATCCCTCGAACCCCCGATTCATGATGGAACGAACCCATAGCGTACAATCCGCCTTCTTATCAACAAAATCCTGTAAACACCAAAAAAATGCACATTTCGCGCAATATCATTCAAAAACATAGAGTTATGCGCTCGAGCGTGCCAAAAATGAGCGAGATAAGCTCGGAAATAACCACAATTGTGGGCTTATCAAGAAGGATGGTACAATGATATATGCCGTAGTAATGCCACATTCAAAATTTTCGGCCTTCCTTCTATCTAGCTAGCCGAAAGTATGGAAAGGATGGTACAATGATATATGCAATGCCACATTCTAAATTTTCAGCCTTCTATTTACACATGAAGTAACTTCTATGTAGGATGGTGCAAAGATTTAAATTTTGATTATACCATCTATTTTGCTAGAAGAATTAAAGGAAACATAGAAGGTTCACGTTTTTATGGTTTGTTTGTAACGCTCCGATTTTTTAAGAAATTTTGAGAGCATTATAAAATAACCTCTTAAGAAAAGTTTTGCTCCTTTAATCATAATTCAGCTAATTCAGTACAGTTTATCCAAAATAGAGGTTTAATTACTACAATCCCTGAACAATTTTACTGTATCAAAATACATTAAGTCTAATGAATTTATCAAAACAACTTCAGAGCCGACTCTAGTCTTGTTACGAATCCCAAGCAACACCCGCTCAGTCTCCTTCCCTGTGGTCTCTCCTGGAAGATACTGGTCTGCTACAGAATCCACTAGTTTATCTGTAAAAGAAATTTGGCCTGCGCGGGGCCAGGATACTCCGTACCGTGAGTGATGAGATTCACCCAGTAGATAACCCTAAACCCATTAACCCATAACACACAAACAATATCATAACAAGGAGTAAACAGATGCATATAATAAAGTCACAACAAAAAGTACCATTTTATAAATTTTTCTTGCCTTTAGTGAATTCTGAATTTCTCCACCATGAGAAATACTCCTCCCGAATAATCATTGAACAATGACAACTTTGCAGATTTACCCTCTCCATGCTTGCCCAGCTAAGGGTCGCACACAAATAAGGCCAAACTATATGTCGTGTCAAACTCGACTGTGCCATCACAAGGAGAAAATGAAAGAAACCAACCAACTGCGAGAAATGATACCCATACTCCGGTTTTACGAAATAAACCCATTCCCGGTAAATACCCAGAGAGAAAATCCTATAGTGCCATATTCAGGATTCGAAAATATTTACCACTGGTCTTTAACCACAAGTGCGATTCCGCCTACCATACTTTCAGGACCCCGGGCTCTCGGCCACTTTGGTCGTCTCCCGACCATATCCATTTCAACAGTGACCATCAACATTTCACTTTCCCTAAGTTTTAATGTCTAATCATTTATTCAAGTCTCAAGTACCACCCAATGTATCTATTGTCCAATTCTACAAAAAATAAACTTGCTATGAATACGGAAAAAAAATATTTTATAATTGCACATTGTTTGAGTTTAAAAAATGTCCATACTACTACTTTTAAAATTGAATATAATTTTTTAATGATGTTCAAAATTTAATCACTTATTGAATTGGTAAAACAGTAAATGAAAGTTGTAAGTTACTGTACCTTGCAAGAGGAAATGAATTGAAACAAAGTTAAATAATTTTAATCATAACGCTTTAATGTACAAAGGTATTGTGTGTGTATATATGATTGGAGCAGTAAAAAGAAGTAAAGAAGAGGTAGTATAATTGGAGTAGTAAAAAGGAAGCGAAGACAGAGGCAGCATAAAACAAAGGAAAAAAAAGAAGCAAAAATCGATGTAACAAGACTTGAATCTCTAACCTCTTGGCAAATACATGCCTGCCTTACCACTAGTTCAACTTGTTAAAAATGGTAACATATTTATTATTTATTAATATTTCAGGTGGGTCACATGACTCACTTGTGCTTACACTGGATCCACCCTGAGTATGTGAGTGTGCTGTGATTTTCGTATGTGTGTGTATGGTGTATGGTGTATGGATAGGTGGATGTATGAACGTGTATAAGGAGGGAGGGGATAATGAAGTATAATTAAGTGGGGGAGATCGAGGTGTTAAATGGTGTGGGGAGGTGGTGTTAATGGTGAAGATGATACGGAGTATGTTGCTCTGGAAGGGCCAGAAGCAATAAAGGTGGGGAGGTGGCTGGCGTGTAGGTGGTGTAGGAGATGATAAGGTGTGTGAGTGGGGGAGATCGAGGTGTTAAATGGTGTCGGGGAGGTGGTATTAATGGTGGAGATGATATGTTGCTCTGGAAGGACTAGAAGCAATAAAGGTGGAGAGGTGGCTGGCGTGGATCGAGGTGGTGTAGGAGATGATAAGGTGTGTGGGGTTTGGTGAAATAATGGTTGTGTGGTGTGTATGCTAAGTAGTAATTTTTATTTTTATTTTTTATATATATAATACATGGGGAAGAGGGAGACGAACTAGTCGAGGAAAATAAAGGAGGAAAAATACCAGTGGACGCGAAAATGTATCACACGGTGGTTGGCAGTCCGGTTTCGGAAGAATTCAAAATTTTAATCGTAGCGTAATTAAAATATTTCAGAATCTATGGCGGTCTCGATTTACGAAGAAAAACCGAATATTAGGAAAAATGAGTATTGAAACAATATTATGGAATTTTTATTCATTAAAAATTTCGGAATGTTACATTGTTTGTCAAAAACATACGTTTTTCACGTTTTCCAACTTCTGAACGATCATTACCGATAATGAGGTAAGTTCGATTTTTTGAACAATTTTTTTTCAGTTCTCATGCAAGGGACTCAATTCCCTTCTCTACTGTTTAAAAAACAAGACCTCAAGTTCTATTTTGAGTGTTTCTAAGTTCTATCTTCACTAAGTTTTTTGTTTTCTGTTTAATACTATGATATTTATCAAGAGTGGTTTGTTTGTCTTCTGCTTAATTTATTTACCTTCTCATTTACTTTTCTAAAGAGGAAACGTCAGTGGGATGAAAAAAAAAAGGGGTAGATACTCATGTACATGCAGTATATGATTTGGGGGATGCGGAGTCCCTGCAGTGAGGCAAACTCACTGCACAATGCAGCCCCACCAAAACGCCACCGTTTTGGGCAATTTTAGTAAAACACGCATGAGCCCACTTCTCTCCCTCTTTGCCTATATTCTTTCTCCTGTACCCGATTCTCTCTCTCTCTCTCTCTCTCTCTCTCTCTCTGACCCTTCCACCCACATGGTTTGCTTTCTTCTCCCAGAAATAAATACAGTGAAGAGCACTCAGGCCCCGTTCCAGAACACCTTCTTAAAAAATAAGTACTTATTTTAATTTTTCAAACTCAAAAATAATGTAAATGAAAATTAATTTTTCAATTTTTTTTGCACCGTATAAAAGATCTCAATGAAATCTTTCAAACAAAATTCATATTTATAGAAAAATTATTTACGTAAGCACCTGATTTTTGAGCTTAAAATTCACTTCTAAAAAAATAAGTACTGATTTTTCTTTTCGGAACGGAGCCTCAATCCAGACTTGAAAACTTTTCCTCTAATCTCCAATCAATTTTGGTCATCGAGCTAATTAAAAATTTTACATTGAAGACTTAAATTTATGAATCGGGCTGATATTGAAAAAAATAAGAGAGTTTTATTTTGAAGACTAGCCTTGTTCTCTTTACTTTTCAAAAAGAATTTTTCAAAAAATACCCCCTAAATTTCTCATACTTCCAACATTTCTCTCTCCATCTCTCTTATTTTTTAGGGGGTATTTTTTGAAAAATACTTTTTGAAAAGTGAAGAGAATAAGGCAAGTCTTCAAAAGAAAACTCTCTTATTTTTTTCAATATCAGCCCGATTTAGAGTCTTCAATGTAAAATTTTTAGCTTGATGACCAAAATTGATTAGAGATTAGGGGGAAAATTTTCGAGTCTGGATTGAGGCTCCGTTCCAGAAAGAAAAATAAGTACTTATTTTTTAATAAGGCAATTTTAAGTTCAAAAATCATGTGTTTACGCAAATAATTTTTCTATAAATATGGATTTTGTTTGATAAATCTCATTGAGATCTTTTATACAGTGCAAAAAAAAAATTGAAATACTATTTTTCATTTATATTATTTTTGAGTTTGAATATGTGAAATAAGCACTTATTTTTTAAGGTGTTCTGAAACGGCCCCGAGTACTCCTTCACTGTATTTATTTCTTGCAGAAGAAAGCAAACCAAGTGGATAGAAGGGTCAGAGAGAGAGAGAGAGAGAGAGAGAGAGAGAGAGAGAGAGAGAAAATCGGGTACAGGAGAAAGAATATAGGCAAAGAGGGAGAGAAGTGGGCTCATGTGTGTTTTACTTAAATTGCCTAAAACAGTGGCGTTTTGGTGGGGCTGCATTGTGCAGTGAGTTTGTCTCACTGCAGGGACTCCACGTCCATGATTTGGGTGTATATGCTAACGATAACGATTATGTGAAAATGTTTCATGTCTGCCCAAAGAAGATATTCAAACCATTAATAAAAGTGTTTATGTATCCTAATTAATGGTGTAGCCACTAAACACATTTTATGGCTGCATTAATTAATTTGTGGTACTCTACTTTTTTTCTAAGGGAAATGATTTTGTCACTCCCTTTTTTGTTAACGCCACTTTCCTGCAAGTGTATTTTTACACCAAAAATACACTTGCAAGAGAGTAGTGTTAACAAAAAAATGGAGTGGCAAAATCAACTGCCTTTTTTAATTACTATTTTTGGTCCACTAAACACGTTATGGCTGCATAAATTTGTGGTCTACTTTTTTAATATTACTATTTGGAGCATTATAACATTATTGGCAATGCATGTGACGTAACAGCAAAATTCCCACAAATTGTGCTTTGATTTGTGGCAAATGCTAACATATCTTTCTCCAATACTTTAACTATGGACTATGAACTAGAAATATGTGCGCTTCCCTCTGGCATCTTTTGTTCATTTCTATGGCTCCATCTTTTGCTTATGAAATATTTATCTACATTGCATTCATATACTGTACATGAGTGTATGAATCTCATAATCTGCTCTCAAATCTTAGCAAACGGGCACATTGGCTGATAGGACATCTAAAATTTCTTCTAATCTGCTCTCAGAATTCAAGTAGTACGAATTTTACATATGCTGTCGTAAAATTCAAGTAGTGTCATTGATTCTCAGTCAATGTATATTTTGTTTTTTCTTCTACTGTAATTTTTCCTACATGTTTTTTCCTTAATCTTACTTTGATTCCTTATTTTTGAAAGTTGATTTAGGAAATGAGATAATAAAATAGCTCTGCTATGAGTAGGGACAATTTGCAGGGAACTCCGCAGAGACAAACGCGTTTGGCCCCATTTCGGGTCCCGAAAAAATTCCAAAAAATATCCATAAATATTTGAATATTATTTTATGGGGCCCTATAAAAAAATCATCTCCATCGGATATCGGTAAGTATTACTTTTGGATTCGTAGTTAAAAGTCTGCAACATTTGCCTCATCTGTAGAAATCCTTTCGTACAAGTTTCATCAAGACATTAATTGAGAGAGGAATGATTTATTTTCTAATGGGGATTAATTAGAGTTTCCCTTAGCCGTGTAGAATCTGTAGATGCCTTGATTTTGGTAAGTTAAATCATGGGTTATTGAGAAACATTTTTATTTTAGCCTATCTTTTGAAAACATTTTCTTTTAATTAGTTGGAGCCTTAGGCTCCGTTCAGTTGTCGAGAAAGTTGTGTGGGAAATTAGTTTCCAGAAAAAGTGAAGTGAGGTAAAGTAAAAAAAAAGGAAAATTATTTTCCTGTGAGTGTTCATTTGACAAAAGAATTTTGCAAGAAAAATTAAGGTTTAGTTGTTCATTTGTCAAGAAAAAGAAACTTTCGGGAAAATTTTGTGAGTGTTCACTCATTTTCCTTTTCCCGCGACGCAAAATCCTGTGTTTTTTGCAGGATCACTTTTGCAGGAAAATAATTCATGCACGAAAACTTAAATTGGTAAGTCTGAGAATTTTCTTGCCAATTGAACACTAGGAAAATTATGGAAAATTTGATTTTTTCATACTTTTCTGTTCTTTCCTGGCAATTGAACGGGGCCTTAGGATATAAATTGCTGAAAAAATCTTTCCATTTCAAGACACTGAAGGAGGAATTATTAAAATTTCCTTATGAGGAGTTGTGTTTTCCTTAGACGGGTAAACTCCTGTAATTTAAGAAAGGTAAATCATGGAAATTCAAAACGGGCAAACGCCAACAGGCACGGGTTTTTAGTTACTTAGGTTTTGGGCACTGTTTTAAAAGTGAATTGAACAAATGATAATTGGTCACACAATGGAGTATATACAAGCGAGCTGCGGTAATCTATATTAATTGCTTTTGCTCAAACATTTGCTGATGGAAAAAGTAGTTTTTTTTTAAATTTTATTTAATGGTTTTGTGGTAAGTTGTTCACTTTGTTTGCAGTTTTTGTTGAAATGCCCATCGACCAGTACAAATAGGGAGTTGTCGTCATGCCGCTAGAAAGTTCACTGGTACAAACATAGAGGCTAAGTTTTTCTTCAAGGTAGTAAGAAGCCCTTAGACAAGTATTTAATTCTTATGATTTATGAGCCTCTTTAGACGTGCTTAGGGCTAGATTTTAGGATTTGTAACATTGAGGTTTTTTTTTTTTTTTTATTTATTTATTAATGGGCATACAGAATGCTATGAGGTGGGACTACACAACTAACACCTATTTGCTTTGATAGGCTAACAAGGCGGATATATACCAACTACATGGAGTGGTTTACCGAGTTGAGTTTTGTTCACCCTCCACTTAAGAGGGTGAACATTACCTTCCTCCTTATTGGTTGAAATGATGTGGACCCACTACAAAGTGATGTCATGCTTACCAAAAAAGTGTATTGCATGGTAAGCATAATATCACTTTGTGGTGGGATCCACACAATTTCAACCAATAAAAAATAAGGTAATGTTCACCCTCTTTTAAGAAGGGTAAACAAAATTACACTCGTGGTTTACCCCCTCTCCTCTTTCCCTCTATATTGTCTAGCAAAATCAAAGCTGCAAGGGTAAGAACCAGCAATCCCATGTCCAGTCAGCACCCTTGTCTTATTCTTTTGGTCAATCCTTAGCTTCGGTTTCTAATGAGATTTTTTTATCGTCAGAAATATAATTCATAATGTAAATGTGATTGTAGGCTAGTAGGTCACGCGTTAATGGGTATGGATATGGACAAAGTACGTGTTCGACAATTTGGTGATTAGTGGAGGATTGTGACCATAGCTTTTTTTTGTTTTGTTCATCTTTGTATGAACAGCTGGCTATGGACATAATAATTAGGCTTAATGTTATGGTTGTTGATTTTCTTTCTTTTCTTTCTTACACGTATTTATTTACCAATCTTGAAATTACTTTTAAAAGATTTTCACCATACGGTGGAATGAAGAGCTATCCTAATGGGCAATGGCTAACAAAATGTTTTTGCTACTTTCTTTCTTTTTTCTAACAGAAATGAGAGGGTACGTGAAGGATGCGACAAGGTCGTCCATAAGAAGCTCCTATTTTTTTCGGGAGATGGAATGGACGTGTATATCCCAGTTACATGTAATTTAAGTAGACTAATATTATCCACCAGTTTGAATTTTTTTTTTTTTTTTTAAGTGTATGGAATCTTTTGTGATATGTGTGCTAAATATGAATCCTCTTTCTTTGTGGGAATAAAAACGTGTTAGTCAAAATCGTGAAAAAAGGTAGTTGGGCGGTGTGCTAAATATGAATCCTCTTTCTTTGTGGGAATAAAAACGTGTTAGTCAAAATCGTGAAAAAAGGTAGTTGGGCTAGGTACTTTAAAAGAGCAAGCTGAACGTCTAAAATAGGACTGTGATTGGAACGAAGCCTTCAAATCCCAATTAGAAATCGGGTGATTCATCTTTATAAGTAGAAGATTAATTTAGAGCAAAAGGATCGGTTTGTGCTTTAAAAACATTTGAAAGGATGACAAACATTTTAGAGCGTGGATGTTCAATGAAAGCATTAGACAACTATGAGTGAGCAGTTAGCTAGGTGAGAATCAATTTGAAAATTCTAAAGTTAAACAAACAAAGGTTACATGTTATTGTTCTAGACACATTGTACCTTTCTAGGTGCAATGCCCACTTTATTCTTTGGTTAAAGTGTGTGAACTCTCATTGTGATGAGTTGCTAAATTTATGTTTGCTTTGGTATACAAGGTTCGATGAAGAACAGGGTTGAAGTAAAGTTACAATAGAATGCTTTGTGTGTCCTGGAACCGGAATGAAGATGAAGAGGATTTTCTTTTGTTTGGTTAGTTGTGGGGCGGACCATTATTGTATTTAAGTTAGGTACTAAATGAACTTAGTCTCATGCATATGAACAGGGTTCGATTCCCGTAACCACTCATTCCTTCCCCATATCCCCTAGAATAGAGTAGATTAGGTTTAACAAACGGAAAAAGAAAAAAAAATAAAAATAAAGAACTTACTGAATTAGACATCTTTAGTTTCACTGGTTTTGTAAAATGTACTTAGTATTTTTTTAAACTCGTTTATTGAAATTGCTTGAATGGGTCATGTTTGAAATTTATTCGAAAAAATAATTTCTCAGAGAAATGTGGTTTGTTGGTGGGTAGTCATTAGTAGGCAATGGTACGTAGTTCACGTGGTTGTGTACAGAACGTGTTGCCTACAAGTTTTAGCATTTTGGAAAGACCTACAAAAATAATACTCCCTCCGTCCCGATTTGTTTGTCTCTTTTTACTATTTGGGACCTCTTACAAAATTGTCTATATGTTTCAATTTATAATGTTTTTTATATGCAATATGGATCTTGTTTGATAGATCTCAATTAGATCTAAAATATGATGTTTTCGAAATTATGTAAAACATTATAGATTGTGAGATATAGAAATTTTTTTAAAAGACACGTATGTCGAAATTGGACAAATAAACTGGGACGGAGGGAGTAGCAATTATTGCGTTTAAGGCCATTAAAGAGTTATAGGAGTAGTCAACTAGAAACAACTACACGCTAAACCAATATAACACACACTACGATTATCTATGGTGTCTCCGGTCATTTTGAGGACACCGTAATTTTTGACATAATCTCACTATTACAAGCACAACAAAGACCAATAACATGTATAACCAAAGCCTTAACAAGGCACCCAAAAACTTCTCTGGAGCTACACCTAACATTAACATGTGATGCATGGTCGAGCTGTTTCCATCCATTCTGATTAATTAATGGCAATTAATCTCATCCCAAAAATTTTTTTTAATACTGTTGTCTTCAACCACTGATCCACTGTATTATATATCTGACACATTATTCATGTGTTTTGTCACCCCTGCTTACGCCACAACCTTGCTTTCGAATAAGGTTGAAAACCCTAAACGTAGGGGTAGATCATTGAAAGCATAATATTCGGAAGTCCGGGATCGTACCCACAGAGAATCGAATATAGCCAAAGTTATCAAATCCGTTCCGTACCGGCCGGTACGGTACGGTACGTACCGGTCTTTAAATGGAACGCAAAGAGTCATGTTCCGTTTTGGTTGAAATACCGGCCTGTTCCGGCCAATACCGGATGTACCGGACAATACCGGTCTGTTCCGGACATATTCCGGTGTTCCGGCCGGTACAAAATTACAATTTTTTTATTTTTTATTTTACATTTTGTTTATGTTTACACTTAAAATTTAAAAAAATGGTAGATATATATTAAATATATATATATATATATAATATTAATTGGGTAAATCCGGAACAGTACCGGAATACAGCCCGGTACCGGTGCGTACCATTCCAATAGTGAAAACGGTACTCTGGCCGGTACGGTGTTGACAACTTTGAATATAGCTAATTTGGATTGTAGGTTTTATATGGTGGATTTCGGCGTTTAAGACGTCCAACTTGGTTTTGCTTTAAACGGTGGAAATGCTAAAGAAAAAAACTAGCAAAGAGTTTTATGAACTAAAAGGGGCAAGTTTAGGGAACGTTTTTCCCTTGACAAAGGCCATTACTAGTTCTTGATTATAACTCAAACAAGAGTCACGACCGCATGCTCATGCTCGAAAGATTTAGCTTTAAAGCCTACGTTTATCGAAAGATGTGATTTATCGGAACTAAACCAACTTATTTTTGTTAATGTATCTACCATGCAGGAGACCACGATTCCTTGGTATGTCGCTTACCAAGACCGCTTGACTAAACGACATATCAAGGAGTTAACATCCCTCGCTTAGACCAAAATGGCTAGGTGAATTTAATTCCGAAAACCATGATTCTATGTCCGAAGGTTTGAGGATCAAATAATCCCCTAAGTCTTTGGGAAATATTAACCCAAGACTTAACCAATCAACTACTCAACCATACTTAAAGAACAAAACATGCTAGAAAAATGAGCCATAAGATTTAATCATAGGAAACGAAAATAAACTTGATATTACCAAAGATCTCGTTCGTACAAGCAACTTTAATAAACGAAAAATTAACAAACAACAATTACCTTAAGGTGTTCTTGAAGAAATTAGCTAAGAAAGATAACAATGGAGTTCTCTAGGAAAGTTAAAAAGACTTGGGCCTAAATCTATGCTATATGGCCATATCCATCAAAAAATGGCATACAAGCCTATTTATAGAGCTTGCAAAATATCTCTTTCGAAAGACCAAAAGGTCCTTAAAATATTCCAAAAACATTTCACAAGTGGAAACTTTTCATAAATCGAAGGTTGAAAAAGATAACAAAAATCTGCAGATTTTTTCATGCAGTACCGATATTGGAAATACCTCCTTACCGGTACCAGGCTTCAATGGGCTGGAAAAACTATTCTATGGACGCCCAATACCGGCACTAGGAATTGGCCAGTACCGGTACCCGCTTGAAAGATTTTTTTGATAACTTTGTGAGCTCGCTCCGGATACTCCCGAACTCGGATTTGGGTGTTCTTTGGACCGTTGGAAAACTTGTCAAGTCTACTTTCTAACCCAAGTGGTTTGGATCAAAAGTACTTTGCACATCAAAAGATATGACAGTTTTACCCTTAGCTGGTCGGAAGATGAATATCTTTGATAAAATCCTCATTTCTCCTTCAATTCCCTTGACCCTTGGACGACCCAAGTAACCTCCAAACCATCTTTTCAAGCACCACAACGGGGGTGACATGTGGCCTTGAGTACTTAGTTGCACCCGGATCATTCCTTGGCACTCAAACGTGCCTTATTTATACGAATTACCTAAAACACACAAAAATGTACCTTACGTGCAATATCGCTCTAAAAGCATAAACGCAAATTAAAACAACATAAAACGGGACTAGTAGCATCAATTATCTTCAATATTGGGTGCTCATCAACCCCGAACCACCTACTATATATTTCAAGATCTACTGTATTATCTTACACATTATTCACATGTTTTGTCACCCCAAATCACCTAGTACTATATATTTCAAGACCTACTGTATTATCTTACACATTATTCACATGTTTTGTCACCCCAAACCACCTATTTCAAGACCTACTGTATTATCTTACACATTATTCACATGTTTTGTCACCCCAAACCACCTAGTACTATATATTTCAAGACCTACTGTATTATCTTACACATTATTCACATGTTTTGTCACCCCCAAACCACCGACTATATATTTCAGCTTTTGAGTAACCATTACTACCGATCGTTTTTCTTTTATAACCGTGTTAACATAATATTAGAAAATATTATGTTGCCATATTTTTTAAACTTTATTATTATGTTTTTAATTTAGGCAGATTATTATTTATGTTTCCTAGTTAGTCATGAAGGTTTCTTTATTATGCATATTTTCTTGATATGCGTCTTGTAGCCTATATATAGGCGTGCTAGATTATGGTTTGAATATAATTAATTCTACATCATTTCTCTTCTCTTCATGGATGTCCGTGATGGAAAAAATTCCCGCTTTGATACCACTTGTTGGGATTATACTGATCCCATCCGCAACGGAAGCGTAACGACAAAAAACAAATACAAAACAAGCACACAATATTTACGTGGTTCGGCCCCAATGCCTACTCCACAGGAGAGAGATATTCCACTTATTGAAATCTAAAAATATACAATATGGATCTTGTTTGAAATATCTCATTGAGATCTTTAATACGATGCAAAAAAAATCAAAAAATTATTTTTCATTTACATTATTTTTTAGTTTGAAAATATAAAATAAGTATTTATTTTTTAAGAAAGTGTTCTGAAACGGGCTCAAAAACCGGCTTTGACCCATCTCAAGAGATTTTTTCAAATCCATTAATTTCACATGCGCAAAACCCAACAGTCCGGACTTGGACGAAAGCCTTGGGGTTTATAAGGGCTTGCGGAGCCAGACACTATTCAAACTTGTTTCATGATCAGATTGTAGACCAAGCTATCTCTTCAATGGATTTACTTCTTTCATATCCCTCCTGTTCACCACACGTTGGCTTCATATTTTCCGGCAAAACTACTTTTTTCGCACCAAAAATCAAACTGTTCCAATCATTCCAAAGATTCACTGTAAGTACTGCCAAAATCAATGATTTCCAACTGAATGAACGAAGATCGGCTAATTACCATCCTAGCGTTTGGGACCCCAAGTTCATTGAATCCTGGACCACACCCTATTCGGTAAACAC